>KV908765.1:5000-19696 GCA_002005505.1 Botryococcus braunii
GCAGCGACGAGGAAATTGACTTTGATGATATCCAAGACATATAGGTAAATTCGTATCTGTAACATCCATGGAACCCTCACATTTTCCACGCATGCAAAGTGAGTGTGTGTGTGTGTGTGTGTGTGTGTGTGTGTGTGTGTGTGTGTGTGTGTGTGTGTGTGTGTGTGTGTGTGTGTGTGTGTGTGTGTTGGGGGGGGGGGTTACATGCGTGCGATTGCATGTCTGTTTGTCACAGTTTGCCCCCACCCCCCCCCCCCCAAACCTGCTCTCTCCCCTATCATCTCTCCCTTTCCCCCTTTTCACTCTCTCCCTCTTGCCCCCTTGTACCTCCCTTCCCTCGCCCCCTATATTTCTTTCTGTTACGATATTTCCCCTTTTTCCCACTGGTGCCTCCATCCTGTCCAGGAGTCAATCTTTTGGGCATGTACTGTTACGGGTTAAAAGCATTGGCTTGAAAGGGTTGGGACATTGGTGGTAGTGTAAGTGAAACCATTATTACAGTGTTCCCTTACACCCATGGTGACACTCCTGCTGCCGCATCGTTACCGCGGGAGACACCACGGCGCTCCCCCAGAAAGGCAATCATGTACCTGGAAACAAACATAGATGTGTGGTTGAATTTACATGTGTTTATTGTCGGCTTCATACTACTCTCCCCATGTGCCTCCCCCCCCCCTCCTCTCTCTCTACTGCTGCCAATTATCCTATATGGTGCAGCATGTCCATGATACCACGTGACATGAACGGCTGTCTGCAGGGGGCGGCCACTACTGCTGCCAAAGAAGCTGGACCCGCTGCCGGGAAGCGGGAAGACAAGCCAGTCGCGACAAGGGTGCCACCTGCAAAAGGCCCGAAAAAATCCCAAAAGGTGTGCAGAACTTCTATGCCCCCACGTCCCCCCTCTGTCTCTGGGTATGGGTGTGCATGTATGCGTGCGCATACGGTGTAGTGGTACCGTTGCGCAACTCCGTGCATCTTGTGGTGGAACACTCCACAGTATCGCATGCAGGGGGCTCATTAAATAGCGCGCGCACACATACACACACACACACACACACACATGTCATTGTTATCATCAATTTTTTTGAACACAAACTGTACAGTACTGTTCCAGCAAAAGACACATGCAAGGAGGTCTAGTACACTAGTACAGTACAACTGCAGTTGTATGCGTGCGCAGATGCGGTACTGGTACCGATAGACAACTCCTTGCATGATCTCTGTCATCAAGTCTTGTACAATTGCCCAGCATAACATGTGACAATACAACTAACCTTGTCTTCATAAATACACAAAGTTCCTGATCTTGGGAAGGGTATGCGTACGATTGTGAAGCGGTTAATGTTAACATGGATTGGGGATGGGGCGGATTTGCAGTGACAATGCACTTTGAGTGCTTCTGGATTCTGAAGAGGAGTACTGCATCGGTACTCCATATGGGTACTGTGAACAAGCCATCTGGATTCCGCTGTGCCGTCGACTTAGGACTGCGTCAGCCAAATTAGGGCCTACCCTGCAGGGTGTTGTAGGCACATGAGTACCACAGACAGGGTTCTGTGCCACCCTCTCGTCGCAGGGGGTCAGATTTAGTATGTTTATATAAACATATATGCACACCATTGTGAGAATTGGGACTCCCTGGCCAGGACAAGGTTGTGGGTATTAGTGCTTACAATTGCTTTGGGTCTTGACACTTATTTCATCATTCGGCAGTATCCTTGGCCAGGCCAAGGTTGTGGGTATTAGTGTTCATTGCTACAGTGAACACTAATGTGAACGATGAACTGCTCAGACGATTCAGGAACTGTATATATACCAGTAGTAGCTAGCTTGGTATACCAAGCTAGATAATACGTATTAGCTTCAAATTTAGTAATATTCTGTAATATTCTGGATCTCTCTGGGACTTCCCATGTCCATCCCATGCTCAATTGGATCATCCCAAACGAATCCCACGTTGATGCCACCTGTATCCCACTTTGATCCCAGCAAACATGTGTAGGATCAACTTCGGATCAAGAAAACAGTTCTCACTTTGCACTGGCAGAACGAAATCGATCCCACTTCGATCCCATTATTGCATTTGGTCCCACTTCGATCCCACTTCGATCCTCCAAGTGCGAAAATTCCCGGGATCAATGTGGGATCGGAGGTGATTAATCTGGGATCAATCTAGGATCAATCTGGGATTTCGGTTGTGGGATCAAAGTGGGATCAAAATGTCCGTTTTGAAACGTTTTGGGATCGATTTTTTTGATCCCACTTTGATCCGGGATCAATCTGGGATCAAAGTGGGAACTGTTTTACTTGATCCCAAGTTGATCCCACATGTTTGCTGGGATCAAAGTGGGATTCAGGTGGGATCAAACTGGGATTCATTTGGGATGATCCAACTGAGCATGGGATGGACATGGGAAGTCCCAGAGAGATCCAGAGAATTACAGAATATCCAGAATACTACAGAATATTACTAGATTTGGAGCTAATTCGTATTACCTTGCTTGGTATAACAAGCTAGCTACTACTGGTATATATACTGTTCCTGAATCGTCTGAGCAGTTCATCGTTCACATTAGTGTTCACTGTAGCAATGAACACTAATACCCACAACCTTGGCCTGGCCAAGGATACTGCCGAATGATGATAAGTGTCAAGACCCAAAGCAATTGTGAGCACTAATACCCACAACCTTGTCCTGGCCAGGTAGTCGCAATTCTCACAATGGTGTGCATATATGTTTATTTAAACATACTAAATCTGACCCCTGCGACGAGAGGGTGGCACAGAACCCTGTCTGTGGTACTCATGTGCCTACAACACCCTGCAGGGTATGCCCTAATTTGGCTGACGCAGTCCTCAGTCGACGGCACAGCGGAATCCAGATGGCTTGTTCACAGTACCCATATGGAGTACCAATGCAGTACTCTTCAGAGTCCAGAAGCACTGTGAGTGCATTGTTACTGCAAATCCGCCCCATCCCCAATCCATGTTGACCTTAACCGCTTCACAATCGTATGCATACCCTTCCCAAGATCAGGAACTTTGTGTATTTATGAAGATAAGGTGAGTTCTATTGTCACATGTTATGCTAGGCCATTGTACAAGACTTGATAATAGAGATCAGCTCAGAAGCTGAATTCTATCATCGTGTCTTGTAATATTACTATAAAACATTAATGACCTCTCACGCACACAGGCGTGTGCGCGTGAGGGTCAGTGTGCAGAGTACTGTTCAGGGTCAGTGTGTGTGTGTGTGTGTGTGTGTGTGTGGGGGGGGGGGGGGTGTTTGTGCCCGAGTGTCAGTGTCCACGTGTGTGTGTGTGTGTGTGTGTGTGTGCGCGCGCGCGCGCGTGTTATGAGGCCCATGGGTTATTGCATGGGGTGTTTCAGCACAAGACACATGGAAGGAGTTGCCCATCGGTACCCTTACCGCATCTGCGCACGTATACAACTGCAGGTGTACTGTACTGAACTCCTTCCATGTGTCTTGTGCTGGAACAGTACTGTACAGTTTGTGTGCATAAAAGTTGATGATAACAATGACATGTATGTGTGTGTGTGTGTGTGTGTGCGCGCGCGCGCGCGCTATTTAATGAGCCCCCTGCATGCGGTACTGTGGAGTGTTCCGCCACAAGATGTCACGGAGTTGCGCATCGGTACCACTACACCGTATGCGCACCCATGCACGCACACCCATACCCAGAAAGAGAGGGGGGAGGGGGGGCATAGAAGTTCTGCACACCTTTCGGGATTTTTTCGGGCCTTTCGCAACTGCAGGTGGCACCCTTGTCGCGACTGGCTTGCCTTTCCGCTTCCCGGCAGCGGGTCCAGCTTCTTTGGAAGCAGTAGTGGCCGCCCCCCTGCAGAAAGCCGTTCATGTCACGTGGTAATCATGGACATGCTGCACCCTATAGGATATATGGCAGCATAGAGAGACAGAGGGGGGCGGGGGAGACACATGAAGAGAGTAGTTTGAAGCAGACAATAATCACATGTAAACTCAACCACACATCTATGTTTGTTTCCAGGTACATGATTACCTTTCTGGGGGAGCGCCGTGGTGTCTGGCGCTGTAACGATGCCGCAGCAGGAGTGTCACCATGTGTTTGTGTGTGTGTGTGTGTGTGTGTGTGTGTGCGTGCGCGCGTGCTTTTCAATGAGGCCCCTGGGGGAACTGTGGGGGTGTTTCAGCTCCTGACATGCACGGAGTTGCGCACTGGTACCCCGTATGCGCATGCACACCCATACCCAGGGAGAGGGGGGGGCAAGAAGGGAACACTGTAATATTGGTTTCACTCACACTACCACCGATGTCCCAACCCTTTCAAGCCAATGCTTGTAACCCGTAACTCAAATTCCATTTCAAATCACCTTGATGAAGACGTTGATAAACATCAGAAAAGCAGGAGGCCAAGGTACATGCCCAAAAGATCGACTCCTGGACAGGATGGAGGCACCAGTGGGAAAAAGGGGAAATATCGTAACAGAAAGAAAGATAGTGGGCGAGGGAAGGGAGGTAGACGGGGCAAGAGGGAGAGAGTGAGAAAGGGGGAAAGGGAGAGATGATAGGGGAGAGAGCAGGTTTGGGGGGGGGGGGGCAAACTGTGACAAACAGACATGCAATCGCACGCACGCACCCCCCCTCCCCAACACACACAGACACAGACACACACACACACACACACACACACACACACACACACACACACACACACACACACACACACACACACACACACACACACACACATACTCTCACTCTCTCTGCACATATCAAGTACAGGCAAAACTGCCTCAGGGCTTGTTACACCCTGACACTGATGGGGCAGCATAGCTTGATTGGACCCCAACTCAATGAAACAATACAATCTAAATAGGTCATTAAAGAAGGCACAGTAGAAAGGCAAATTTCTTTCTTACCTTACAGTTGGCCAGCCCATAGGCCTCAACATGCTCCTACCTCTGCTAGCCATGCCTCATCCCTGCTTAGCCAACCTCTATGGATTGCGGAGACTTCTCAGAATTTCTGCATTTTCCTCTTGTAGTACCCTGCAGGGTACCCAGCTGCTCTGAATGGGTGTGCAATGTTGAAAAACCACGTTGAGGTCCCAATTTGTAGGAGTGATGAGATGTGGTCATTGAAATTTCACTTCTAGAAGTGAAGGGAAGTTCAGGAGGCCCTTGATGGTCCAAACGAAGAGCACCAGCCACCTCATGCTGACATCACTATTCCTTCAATGCAGTTCCAAGTCACGACCACTATGGAGTTATTCACTCACGGTCATACTGACGGCGTAGTTTTTGAGCTGGTCAAAGATTGTGATGTACTAAAAGTCGCTCCAACCGTGCTGAGCAATATAGTTTCTTGCCGTGCCAAAACATCCTTGAGAGTCTTCGTAAAAGCATTCTGACAACGGTTCAAAGCATGGAATAAGTAATACAAGAAGCTCGGAGAATCAGAAGTTCGTCCGGAGCACAGAAATTAAAAATGCAGGCGGTGTAGCCGATGGTTGCAAGCTCAAGCAACTCCGGCGTCAAGAGTTCAATGATAGACATGAAACAAAATTGCCTCCACAAACACAAAATCTATCTTCGGAATGTTGGTCTTTGTGTGGTTCCAACTCACAGAACACTGTTGGACCAATTCCGCACTCGAGGTCTGACCACGGTGGGTCCGGGACCCAGGGTCCCGCAACGTGACAGTGTCAGTGACACTGTCACACGAACGGCAGAATCGTAGTGCAGCTGCCCCGACTTGTCCTGGACAAATTGTGCGTTTCCATGGGAGGTTAAAGGTATCCAGCTGCGCTGTATCCTTTATTTTCTACCATTATTCACTAATCTGAAGCTGGAGATTGAAAGCAGCTCAGCGGTGACTACCTCGGTTCCAGTTTGCACAGTGCCCGTTGTCTGTGTGTTCTTTTTGGATGAGCTTCTTCATGGTTATTATTTGGCGAAAAATTTTCAAGAGTTATGATTTAGATGAGTTGTGTGGTCTTAAACGAGCTGCTCAAGGGTGCTTCACCAGGTAGGTCACTTTGGGTTTCGTCAGTCCGTTTTGGCTTTCATGCCTGGCCGGCTAGAAGCAACAAACAAGATTTCCGAACTTGCTTCTGTTCATATTCGTACGTGAACTACCCGTCTCTTTGCCTGTATGTCCAGGAAACAGAACTCTTGTGGGTGAGGCCCCATCTTGCAGGGCTAACTCTGAAAAACCATCTCGTGCAACAGTTTGGGGATTGTTTAGGCGGGGCCACTCAGGTGCAGAACAGGGAGGCCAGAGCTGCCTGCTCAATGCGTGTAAAAAGCAGAGGCCAGAGCAGCTGACACAAGGAACTGCTGCTTTCATGCACGGGCGCCAACGCTTACGCCTCTCTCTCCCGTCCTGCCTTCTTCTCCCTCCCTTCCCCCTCTACCACCCTCTCCCCCCCCTCTCTCTCTCTCTCTCTCCTCTCTCTCTCTCTCTCTCTCTCTCTCTCTCTCTCTCTCTCTCTCTCTCTCTCTCTCTCTCTCTCTCTCTCTCCTCTCTCTCTCTCTCTCTCTCTCTCTCTCTCTCTCTCTCTCTCTCTCTCTCTCTCTCTCTCTCTCTCTCTCTCTCTCTCTTTCTTCTTCACCATTTAACGCGTTTGAGCCTGGGGCGTGCATGTGGAGAATCTTGACTGGAGATGAACTTCAAAGTACATCTCAATCAAGGGATACCCCTGTCCATAGTGTCAGAGGTTTCCTTATCCAGGGATGCAGTTCTTTGGTGCAAATGTGGAGCCAGGTTTTGCTTGGCTACTGGCATGGCATTCGCTTGGCTACTGGCATGGCAAGTGCGTCCTTTCAAGCGTCGGGTGTGGCTCATGACATGAATCGAGGGGAGGTTTTGCGAACTCGTGACTTACCCTTTGAGATGCGGCTACTATACTGGCTACACTGGCGTCAAATAGTTTCATATTGGAGCGGGTTTAAATCAAATTTCATTCTGGGGCCTTATGTAAACCATTTTAAGATTAAGATAAATTGTAGCCTTTCTGTTGTGGCGCTAGCACTTTGTAGTCATGAAGCCTTATCATCCTACGCCCGCTAGTAGTGATGAATGGCTTAACAAGAGACATCCCTCCTCCTTTGCTTATAACCGGATGTGAAGGGCCAGAAGATTGCTGCTGCCCAGCCTAGATGCCTCCAAATTTTGCGCGCCAGGACTGAACCACCACAGCATGCCCACGTGTGTCTGTAGTTTCTTGGCTGGCATTGTGCCACGGGTGAGGAGAATTGACATGCTTTCCTTATATGTTTGCAGCACATCCACAAGATCTTTTAAAAGGAAAGTTTGGGTATGAGACACCTGGTCAGTGCCTGAAGGAATGGGATAGAGAATCGGCAACCGATGGCTAGTTGCCACAACTGCCGTCCTCACCTTTGTTAAACATGTGCACCACTTGCCGCACCAACGCATGCTATGTGATTTGATGTGATAGAAAGTTTCAACATTACCCAATGCTCATAGAAGTGTAGCCCCTTCGGCTCTCCGCCACCTGATCTGCCAGGTGCTGAACGGGTTGTTGCGAGCCGAGAAGCGTAGCGCGTCTGGCCGTACGTGCCGCGAGGCCCGCTTGTCCACCACATGAGGGTGCCATCAGGCACGTGCAGCCTACTACATTAGCATGTGCTAAGGTCACAACACATCATGCTGTCACGCCTCGTTAGCCCATGTTGCACCCCCATACCCCACGTGGCATTAGCGACCCTTGCAATCAATTGAGCACTTCACCCCCCCAAATAAGTTATTCCCACCCTGACCGTCAATTGGCGTAATTCGTGTGGCATTTCGCAAGGAAATTAATGTCGGCTCTGAAACTCAAGCACGTGATAGTACATCAGTACAAGTGACTGCCGTGCCAGCATAAACTCTTCCCGGTCCGCCCTTAAAGACGGTGCCACGTCGCCTTAGAGAACCCCCAGCAGTACAAACCTCGCGGAAGCAAACAGGGCCTTCGAAACAAGACGCCGCAGCGTCTTGAGCATGAAAGCTTCTTACGATTAAACTTTAGGTTGAGTATTGTTACTATTAAAGATTGTTTTCACGAAGTTTGGCGTTATTCGGTGCTGTGGGGGCTCCGTTGTAGCGGACATGACGAGATCGAGGTTAAGGAGCCATGCGCTCGGCAGCTTTTGAGAACAAAAGGGCCTGGTTCCTTCTCTCTAGGGCCCAGCTGACCAAAAGAGGAGAGTTTTGGGTGGAATCGTGGGGGACTTGAGGTCTGCATGGGGCCCAATCGCAAGCCGGGATTCGGTGTTGCCTAGGAAAAAAGAGGCAAGAGATGGGATGGGTCCCGCCGTTAAGGCCGGATTTTCTGGTTTTTGTCAAAAATGATATTTCGATGCTACTACTGCTGTAGGAATGAACCAAACTCTGTTTTAACGGACATAAGTTGCAAGCACGAAAGGGACCAATTAATGCCTTCAGTGGCAGGAAAAGGCGAATCCCTGACAAGCAGTGCCCAAATTACGGGTGGCAATAACTTATTTGGGGGGGTGAAGTATGGTGGGCCAATAGCGTCGGGTGTGGCGCATGACATGAATCGAGGGGAGGTTTTGCGAACTCGTGACTTACCCTTTGAGATGCGGCTACTATACTGGCTACACTGGCGTCAAATAGTTTCATATTGGAGCGGGTTTAAATCAAATTTCATTTTGGGGCCTTATGTAAACCATTTTAAGATTAAGATAAATTGTAGCCTTTCTGTTGTGGCGCTAGCACTTTGTAGTCATGAAGCCTTATCATCCTACGCCCGCTAGTAGTGATGAATGGCTTAACAAGAGACATCCCTCCTTTGCTTATATCCAGATGTGAAGGGCCTGAAGATTGCTGCTGTCCAGCCTAGATGCCTCCAAATTTTGCGCGCCAGGACTGAACCACCACAGCATGCCCACGTGTGTCTGTAGTTTCTTGGCTGGCATTGTGCCACGGGTGAGGAGAATTGACATGCTTTCCTTCTATGTTTGCAGCACATCACAAAGTTTCAACATTACCCAATGCTTATAGAAGTGTAGCCCCTTCGGCTCTCCGCCACCTGATCTGCCAGGTGCTGAACGGGTTGTTGGGAGCCGAGAAGCGTAGCGAGTCTGGCCGTACGTGCCGCGAGGCCCGCTTGTCCACCACATGAGGTTGCCATCAGGCACGTGCAGCCTACTACACTAGCATGTGCTAAGGTCACAACACCCCCACAGTCTACACATCACTCGGAACATTATGTAAACTGTACCATCGGCCGTTCGGAAAACCTTCGGAAACATTCTCGCAAAACCAGGAAACACATTAGAGAGGCTTCTTAAGCCAAATGGTGGTGTTTTAGGGCTTAGGGTTGACGTTCCGAAGCCTTAGCTTTATTATTCCGACTTTTAGCTTTGCGATATTACGTAATTTTAGTCACAGGACGGATGATCTGTAGACTGGGCGACAACACCTCATGCTGTCACGCCTCGTTAGCCGATGTTGCACCCCCATACCCCACGTGGCATTAGTGACCCTCAAGCACTTCACCCCCCCAAATAAGTTATTCCCACCCTGACCGTCAATTGGCGTAATTCGTGTGGCATTTCGCGAGGAAATTAATATCGGCTCTGAAACTCCAGCACGTGATAGTACATCAGTACACGTGACTGCCATGCCAGCATAAACTCTTCCCGGTCCGCCCTTAAAGACGGTGCCACGTCGCCTTAGAGAACCCCCTGCAGTACAAACCTCGCGGAAGCAAACAGGGCCTTCGAAACAAGACGCCGCAGCGTCTTGAGCATGAAAGTTTCTTACGATTAAACTTGAGGTTGAGTATTGTTACTATTAAAGATTGTTGTCACGATGTTTGGCGTTATTCGGTGCTGTGGGGGCTCCGTTGTAGCGGACATGACGAGATCGAGGTTAAGGAGCCATGCGCTCGGCAGCTTTTGAGAACAAGAGGGCTTTGTTCCTTCTCTCTAGGGCCCAGCTGACCAAAAGAGGAGAGTTTTGGGTGGACTCGTGGGGGACTTGAGGTCTGCATGGGGCCCCAATCGCAAGCCGGGATTCGGTGTTGCCTAGGACAAAAGAGGCAAGAGATGGGATGGGTCCCGCCGTTAAGGCCGGATTTTCTGGTTTTTGTCAAAAATGATATTTCGATGCTACTACTGCTATAGGAATGAACTAAACTCTGTTTTTACGGACATAAGTTGCAAGCACGAAAGGGACCATTTAATGCCTTCAGTGGCAGGAAAAGGCGAATCCCTGACAAGCAGTGCCCAAATTACGGGTGGGAATAACTTATTTGGGGGGGTGGTAGTGTCCCCACACTCTCCCCCTCTCCACACACTCTCTCTCTCTCTCTCTCTCTCTCTCTCTCTCTCTCTCTCTCTCTCTCTCTCTCTCTCTCTCTTTCTCTCTCTCTCTCTCTCTCTCTCTCTCTCTCTCTCTCTCTCTCTATCTCCCTCTCTCTCTCTCTCTCTCTCTCTCTCTCTCTCAAGCATTTCTGCTTGCGGCGTCACCTGCAGTGATGGCACGACGGCAGCGTCACTTCGTAGCCTGTGGGAAAAACCGTCCACGCTACAACGTTTCCAGGAACAGCACACAGCACTCTCCAACAGTAGAGGTTGGTCAAGGATACCAACATGCTTCGGACAAGTCTTACAAATGATCTTAACTGCTCTCACTCTTGCTAAAGACCACGTAACACTACGCCTTGCCTGATAGCAGAGTTCAGCACCAAAGAGGCCTTGCGATGTCTACTTTACGTCACTAGAATACAATAATAGTTCATCAGTAACTCAGCAAGGTCTCTTTGTGATGTTTGTACAGTGAAACTATCTTACCGCCACAACGGTGGACGTCAACATAAGTCTCAATGAGGTCAAACATTCAGTGCGCTCTCGTCATGCACTCTCATCAATGCACACAGCAGTAATATCTAACTGGTCTGAATGTTTGAGCACAATCATATCTGGAACGGCTTTGAGAATCCTAAACACACCTGCAGTGATGGCACGACGGCAGCGTCACTTCGTAGCCTGTGGGAAAAACCGTCCACGCTACAACGTTTCCAGGAACAGCACACAGCACTCTCCAACAGTAGAGGTTGGTCAAGGATACCAACATGCTTCGGACAAGTACCGAGCCGTTCCTGGGCTGCCCAGGGATGGCTCGGACTGCAGGGATCCTAAAGTACTACCATACGTAATGTCTATTGAGAACGCATATCGTACAAGTCACGTGTTATGTCATTGAGGTACGAGTATGATCTATACCGTTCATAAAGGGCTATAACGGCTATAGTTTACACTGCTGTTGATGGCATGTGACAGGGGATGTCACTAAGTACAGTATTGACCAATTCATTCAACACTTCCCCTTGACAGCACCCTGTCACCTATGTCATCTTCACAAGTCCAAACCCTCGCCTGTGCATCTGGAAGGCAGGGCGAGCGAGAGGCTTTGTCAGCATGTCTGCCTTGTTCCTTGCAGACTCCACATAGCAGAGTGTAACCTGCCCCTTTGCAATAGCTTCACGTGCAAAGTGGAAGCACACTGCAATGTGCTTAGTATACTTGCTATACAGTGGGTTTTTCAGGTTAGCAATGCACCCCTGATTGTCACAGTATAGCTTCACTGACCAAGGAGGAGTTCCGATTTCCTCCATGAACCCACGCAGCCAGTTAAGCTCCTTAATAGCCAGACTGGTTGCCATGAATTCTGCCTCCACAGTGGAGGTAGCAACTGAGTGTTGCTTCTTACTACCCCAGACCACAGCACTGCCAAACACTGATAGCACATATCCCGAGGTAGAATGCCTGCTGTCAATATCGCCAGCATAATCTGCATCAACATGACCTTCTAACACAGGCCCTTTCCCTCCCAGCACTAAGACACACTCTCGAGTAGACTGAAGATACCTCAATACCCTCAAGCCCTCATTCATGTGGGCAGTGGTGGGAGCGTTCCGGTAACGGGACAGAACACCCACAGCCTGAGCTATATCAGGTCGAGTTGTATTAGCAATATACAACAGAGACCCAACAAGCTCACAATATCTATGCCCGGGAGGCAGTGGAGTCCCAGACCCAAAGCTGGTCTCACCCACTGTAACCTGCGGCATCCCAGACATCACAAAGTCTTTACTCATGGGAGTATCGACTGTACGTGACTCAGCACTCACCCCAAACTTCTCACACAGTGCATCAATCTTAGGCACGCAGCTCAGTGATAAGCACCGATTCTCTCTATCTCTCAGGATCTGGCAGCCCAAGAAGTCCTTGACTTCACCAAGGTCATGAATCTTGAAGCTTGCCAACAGCTCCTTTTTCACCCATTCTATCTCTTCCGCACCCATTGCCACAATCAAAAGATCATCAACATACACAAGCATGTATGACAGCTCCCCATCCTCGTGTCTCTTTATGTAAACTCCCGCATCGCTCTTACACACTTCATATCCCATACTCAGCAGCTTCTCATTCAGGGTCTTGTGCCAAGCCCTGGGAGCCTGCTTCAGGCCATAAAGGGCCTTACGCAGTCTGCACACAATGTTGGGGTTGCCATTATCAAATCCAGGAGGCTGTGTCACATACACCTCCTCCTCTAATTCACCATTCAAAAAGGCGGTCTTTATATCCACCTGGTGAATTTCCATGTTCTTTGCTGCAGCAGTTGCTAGCAAAGTCCTCCTGGACCCATAGCTACTGGTAGGTGCAAAGACCTCATCTACATCAACTCCAGGAATCTGTCTACAGCCCTGGGCTACAAGCCGAGCCTTAAATCTCAACACGTTCCCATGTGCATCAGTCTTCACAGAGAAGATCCAATGCACAGGGATCACCTTGTGTCCCCTGGGTCTCTCAACGTACTCCATCACCTCGTGCGCATCAAGAGAATCTTGCTCCTCTTGCATTGCCTGGCGCCAGAATTCCCACTGAGGGGATCTTTGCGCCTCCCTGAGGTTTCCAGGGATTGGCACCTTGGACCACCTCACCCCAGGTATCTTACCCTTTACAGGATTCAGATTGTGATCATGCACAACATGGCTATCCTCTCTAGGCTCACACGCACGTGCTTCCACTACTCTTTCGCTCGAGGTTACTGCGTTACACACCTCTCTGACTCTCTCCCACTCTGGAGGTGTCTGCAGCTTTCTCTCCTTGGAGGATTCACATGCTGCTCCACTCAATCTGGGTCTTACATCACTCGTCATGTCCCAAACGCACTCATCACTCAAAGGCGCAGCATAATCTGGCACTGTGCGACACCCTGCAGTGGTGTCTCTCTCATCCACGCTTGTACTCTCACAACACACCTGTGACTCCCCAGTGTGTCCCTCACAAGCACGCAGAGCCTGGCCATCTGAAGACTCCCTTTGTCCATCAAGTGTCTGATTGGAAATCTCCAAACTGACCTCTCTTGCCTCACTCTCAGCGCTTACATGATCAGACATGCCCTCCAGCCTGGCCAAGTCCTGTCCATTAGGCTGAGCTTCCGTTGCTTCCCCTGGGCAAATGGCCTCTGACATTCTCCTATTCTCTCCATCACTCACATCTCCATCATGTTCCACAGTGACCTCAGCTGCAGTCTCACGTGCTGCTACTCTCTGATCATACCGTTGCTGCCGGGTCAGCCCGTCTTGCCCTCGGACACCCATGGCCCCAACTTCCATTCGAACACATTCTTGCACATTATTCAAACGTTGTATGTGTGACTTGGTCTCCTCGCCTCCTCGCGCCAGGTTCTCCATGTGTCCGAGTACGGACCAGCTGTGGCCGGACTGCGTATGGCTCAGCTCCGAGGAAGTGGGCTCCCCGTCCACGTTGACACTTGTAGTCTCAGAATTCTCACAGGGGTTGATTGCACATGGGGTAGTTGCACAGGGGGTGGTTGCACAGGGGGAGTCAGGTCCGGACTGCTGCACGTTGACCTCTCGGTTGCAGAGAGGCTCAGGATCATCTGAGTCCCAAAAAGACAACTGACCCAAGGACTGCTGGCCCTCCTGTTGTACAAAAGGCAAGGCAAAGGGCTGCTGGACTGCATTTGGACTCACAGGAGACATGGTGCTAAGCCCCACTCTGTCTGCGCCCCTTAAGTGCTCCAGAAAGGTAACATCTCTGCTTTCTTTCCAAATCCCGTTTCCCATATAAATTCTATATGCCTTTGACACACTGGAATACCCTGTGAAGAGACCAGGGGAGGTCTTAGACTCAAACACTCCCCTTTGGTGATCAGGTATGTGCACATGTGCTAGACAGCCAAAAGTCCTGAGCAGGATACATCGGCTTACCCCATGGAAGGCTCATAAGGCGTCTTCACGTCCAGTCACAGGTCCCATATTGTACAGGATGCAGGCTGTCTCCACTGCTTCCTTCCAGAGTGACTGTTTGGCAGCTGCATGCAACATGAGTTTCTGGCCTTCTCCTTGATTGTTCGGTTCATCCGTTCAGCAACGCCATTTTGCTGAGGCGTGTATGCTGCAGAGGTCTCAAATTTAATTCCTCCTGCGTACAGAAACCCTTCAATGTACTGTTGAGGAATTCTGTCCCCCTGTCAGTACGAATGCACTTAACAGAGCGGTTCAACTGCCTCTGCCAAAAAATCAGGAGGTCTCTGACTGCACTGCTGATTGCATCCTTGGTTTTTACTGCCAGGGCTATGACGTAGGCGTAGCCCCCCCGTGCGGCGCTCCCCTAATCTGTAGGTGGAA
>KV908765.1:23285-39896 GCA_002005505.1 Botryococcus braunii
GGTACTTCTTCGCAAGAGACATCCATGCCTGGCGAGGGCCCCTGCCCTTTATTCTGATTGGGTCACTGGGCTGGGTCACAGCTGTAGCTGTAGAGGCTGCAGCTGGGGTGCCCATGTAGGGCACGAGGGCGCCTTCACCAACGTCATGTGCCGCATGCGGCACATCACCTATTAGTATAACAATATTTCCTACCGTAACAAACAAAGTGGGTAGTTGAGTCGTAAAAAACTGCTTGATTTGCGTAACAACCTGAGGTATGGTTACTCTACCCGCCTTGTGCGGCCTAAAGGTCTTTGCCTGTACGTCCGCTAGAGTTGTGCCCAGTGGGGCATGTCCTACATAAAGCTTTGAACCAGGAGGTAAATCCTGGTCCAAAGCTTCTCTCAAGCTACATTCACTGTCACCACTTGTGACGAGAAACAAGTCCTTGAACGTGGTGACCTCATCGTCACCACGTTCATGGGTCCAAAGTTGGACCCGAACGTCTTCGTAATCCTGTTCTAATGAATCCATTAATGAAGCCATTAGTATTATGAACAGCAATATTGCCGGAGTCAAGCTCGGAGCCAGGCTTAGATTCAAACGAGTCCTGGCAGGTAACGACCGACAGGTAACGGCAAGCGGCCGGAGTCGGACAGTCCGACTCGGATTCAGTGAGTCCGACTGGTCGCATTACTAATGCGGCATTACGCACCCTGACCCCTTAGGAAGCGGCCCGCTTCGAGCGGGAACACACTTAGGAGGCACAGCTCACATCTGTATCCACATGCAGCTCTGAGTCTGCAAGGATGTCAGGATGTCAGCTTCTGATGGCCATGCGTCAGACAGGAGTTTGGGGAGGGTGGACTTACCTTCTGCGGCACTAGCCATCCAACATGTGGACCACAGGCGCCGCCGACGTGCGGATCCTGCATGTCCCAGGAGAGATGGGCGAAAATTTCTTCGAAGGCGCATTGAAGTCCTTGGAGGCCAACTTCTTGATAGACACACAGGTGTGCTGCACTCACGGTCCTCGGTACCTCAGTGGCTTGTCCAGAACTATTTCCGGTGGTTCTACGAATGTTGATCGTTGTGATGGTGTCATCTGGCTGTGTGAGTTTACTGGTTATTATTGTGTGGTTTTTCAACGCTCCTGCTACGACCCGCCGTTTCGCAGGAATTTGAAGCCAAATTGTAATATCAAGCGCGGTACTCATATGTTCTAGTGTGCTAGAGCTGAAAGGACCATGAGTATATGTGGAAATACGTGTATGGCGTCATCGCATTGTTGGTGCATATCCTTTTCACAAGTGAGTTGCAATATTTGGGAGGCCTCACATGCTGCAGCAACCTCCAGAGAACGCTCATATGAATATAACAAGCAGAATATGCAAGAGCCTCTATGGGTCGCGGGGAATCAAGTGGTGGTTGCCATTTCTGCGGTTTCTGCGGTTAAAGCCATTTCTGCGGTTCGGACCTGGGAGTAAGTTTCCACCACTTGCCTTTATAGCAGTTATGTTAACACTCCCAATCATCGTGGTGTTCTGGGGTGGGTTTGGCAGCCGAACGGGTTTTTCTGTGCAATTACTTGCATTGCTCACACAAGATAGTCTTGGGCGACGGAGGGTTCCTTACTTTCCTCACACTTGCACTGCACACTCGTGCATTTAGCGATATGTCTGACTTTGTGGGGGGTTCACAGGCCAGGGCTTGCATGTGTGCAACACATCCCAGTATGAGGATGGCTCCCTGGTAAGACAGGAATTCCAGCATGTCATTTGGCTGAGTGCAGTCTATGGGGACTCCCCTGGACTAGCAAAGGTGGCAAACTGTATTGGAGCCTCCGGCAAGAGAGGGTGTTTTTTCTGTACTATTCCGGGTGAGTATGTACGTGCGAATCATCATGTGTACTTTGCAGCCTACAACGAGCCAGTAGAAAGCATGGTCAAAACGGATGAGGGGTGGCGTGTCGAGGCTGTGAAGTGTGGTGATGCTAGGGCACGTTTATCACATGAAGATCAAGTGCAGCGAGACAGGGATGTCGAGGAGGGTAGGCTGGAGGCAAATGAAGCGGGAAGTCATGGCTCATGTGTGCTGGTTGAGTGCCTTGATTACATAGATTACAACAATGTTTTTGTTGTACCTATCGCGCATGCAGCTTTGCTAGGTAGTGTGAAGGATTTTTGGTGGCAGCTATTGTCAAGGCTCCGTCGCAACCATCCTTTATCAATCTCCTCTTTCGCTAAGAAGATCATGGCGTCACGCCTGAAGCACCTGAAGGCCACTTGTGATTTTGGGAGAGCGTACAAGTGCATTGTCAAGGTGATTATGTCATGGAGGATTGGTTGCATTGGACTGAAACGTGGTCAGTCTACATCCTGAGGCCCCACAAGGGACGCCACATTCTTCCTCGCCTGGTGCGGGAGATGTGGAAGCACCTCAGAGGGGGCATCTTCTATTATCTCAGGGTACACCCAACACCCGAGGTGCCAGCCACAGCAACCAAGGAAACGCGGTGGCTGAAAAAGTATGCAAAGGCTGCAGAAAAACACATTGGCAAATGGATGTGCAAATACAACCTCCATGTGCTGATCTGTCGCTTGATAGTGCAGGAGTCCCAGAGAGGAAAGGTGGCAACAGGAACCGAGTATTGGGTGGAAAATCAGGTGCAGTCTGGGAAGACCATCATTAGGGGTCGCACAACATCACACCCTGAAAAGGTTCTTGTAAAAGGTTATGGGCAGTGGCGTATCCTGTAAGCAAGCAGACAGGTCGTAAGTTCGTGCCTCTCCAGCTAGAGTCCTTGACGACTGTCTGCTCTTTAGACACATGCAACTGCATGAACAAGACTGGCATCCTTATGTGCCCAGTATCTTTCCAAACCAGTTCCGTTACATGTTGATCTGTCAATTGGCATCTACACACGGATAAGCTCCTGACGGCTGAAAGCAAGTACCTTCCTATACTTAATCAAGACTCCGTCCCTTAGCTGTTTGGGAGACTTGCTTGTACACTAAGATGGTTCACTTACAAACAAGCAATCAGACATGAACACATTACCAATACACACCCTGCGTCACCGCACCTGTAAGCAAGCAGACAGGTCGTAAGTTTGTGCCTCTCCAGCTACAGTCCTTGACGACTGTCTGCTCTTTAGACACATGCAACTGCATGAACAAGACTGGCGTCCTTATGTGCCCAATATCTTTCCAAACCAGTTGCTCGACTATGCGGTGATCGCAGCTTTAATAGTCCTTTCACGCTAACGCGTAATCTAGATCAGATTGTACCTTATGTTCGAAATAGACCTCATCCGAACGTGTCTTGAGGTACCTTATGTGGATAGTGGACCCGTATCCTAATAATGTACATTTGAAGATCACCTAAAGCACAAGGCATTCTATAATGTATGTTCACAACTCAACACTTCCCCTTGCCTACATGCTTTATGTGTATCTTCTCAAACCTCGTGAATCACGATGACCAACAAACACGGGCTTAGCAAGTGGCTTGGTCATAATGTCAGCCACATTTCGAGCAGATTCTACATAGAGGATATCTACCTGCCCAAGTGCCATAGCTTCCCTAGCATAGTGGAAGCTTACTGCAACATGCTTTGTGAATTTGGAATAAAGGGGGTTCCGTAAATTGGAAATGCATCCTTGGTTGTCACAGAAAATTTTGACCCTCCAAGGTGCAGCCCCGATCTCTTCCAAGAAGCCCCTAAGCCAGTTGGCTTCCTTCACAACATGGCCGGCTGCCATAAACTCGGCTTGCACAGTTGAGGTAGCAACTGAGCTCTGCTTCTTGCTTCCCCAAATCACGGCACTACCATAGACTGATAGAACATAGCCAGTGGTGGAATACCTGTGGTCCAGGTCCCCAGCATAGTCGGCATCTACATAGCCTTCTAGCTCAGGCCCTTTCCACCCAGAGTAAGTGTAATAACTCAGCGGAACTGATAAGGAAGTAAAGCAGGAAGGGAGCAAGGAACGAGGCGCGACACGAGGTCCGTCACTTGGGGCAAGCAAGCGTTTACAAGAACCACCCCACCACACAGCTTACCCTTGTGGTTTCTCCAGTTCTGTTCTCTCGTGTTAATCTACTCGGCACGCGGGTTCCTAGCCAGGGGACGCCTATGATTCGGAATCGGCCCATGTACGACTTATGTCCCTCTATCCTTCGTGAGAGCCCTAGATCGTCCACTCGTTGGCGTGCTAACGGTGACAACTATTGACATCAAACACACGCAATGACGGAGTGCCAACTATGCATGGCGTAAGCAACCATCACCGACGGAAGGTGCTACTCTCGTTCGAGCGGCTAACCACGTGGCTCCCACGGGCGTGCAGTATGGCGCCAAAGGGCGTCTCCTGCAAATGTCCCGAAATGCTCGGAAATCCTCGCATTCCGTTACATTATCCCCCCCTTAGTCCTTTGCATGTCCTCATGCAAACCCACTCGAGGATTTTCACTGAGAAGAACAACCAGAGAAACCGGTAAACTGGACGGCCCAAACCTCCAACTGCCGTCTGACCCCTGCAGAATTGGTGGTTCATGGGGTCCCCACTTCCAATGTATAATATCTCCAAGTAAACACTTCCTTGCCATTTATTTTTTTATGGCTTTTCTAGTACACTAGGTAGACTTGCGTCTAATCTTATTCGAAGAACAAACATGAAGAAATAAACGTTCAAAAATGAAAAACAAGTGTCCCATTTCCCAAGTCCAAGAGAACAGAAAAATCTAATCCAAAAACATACAACACAAAAGGATAATTAAAGTGCTTAAGTCCAAAAAGTAGGGAACTTCCATGGAGAAGTTCCATGCTCCCAACGAGTCCCGTTCCCGTAATGGATGATCCCAAGTCAACATACTGTACAAATCCGCATTAGGTACATATTCCAGTTCATGCCGAACGACTCGGGTTGCGTTGGCTCTGAACCATGATCCAAAAGGAACAAACAAATAAACAAAGAAACAAAGTCCAACGTTCCCAAAAGTCCCAACAACACAAACTTTCAAGGTCCAAGATTTCAAGAGAGTCCAAGTCCCCCCTATTGACATAGACAGTCCAAGACCTGCCAGTCACATAGAAGAATCCCCAATCCCTCTCCAATTTCCAAGTCCCTTCTAGTCACATAGTCCACCAATCACCTAAAAAGTGCCCAGGATCCACAACTGATTGCTTGTGCTAGCAGGTGTACTCCGGGATGCCTTCGTACGTAAGTAGGAAAAAGAGGAAGGAGAGGAAGATTCTATAAAATGGGAAGACTTTAAAGCTTTTATGTCTAAAAGATATGATGCCACTGACACAGTAGCAATAGCAAGACAAAAGCTTGACAAAGTATACCAAGGGAATGAAAGTGTGGAACGGTATATTGAAAGATTTATTGCTTTGCTTTCGGATATTGAGGTAGAATATGAAATGGTAGAGCAGGATAAGTTGCAATTATTCATGAAGGGTCTTAATGTGCAGTTAAGATTGGCCAGTACCATCAACCCCGGGACAGGGAAACCATGACATGGTGGCATCTCTATAGTTTGTCCACCCTCCATGCTCCTCAGCCTCAGCTTTGAATTGTTCGAAAGCCTGCTCCTCTGCTTTTTGAAAGTCCAAGACCTCCATGGTGGCTTTATGCAAAATTTCGTCTCGATACAACCACAGTCTTGTTACCATTCTTTTCAACTTGTGTACTTGTTGATTCTTCGGCTTTTGGGCATCAGGAAGTTTTGCAATCCATTTCCAACCATGTTGGATGAATAAACTGCGAAGTGAAGGTTTTCCTTCCAAGCCTTCACGTGTGTGTGTGTGTGTGTGTGTGTGTGTGTGTGTGTGTGTGTGTGTGTGTGTGTGTGTGTGTGTGTGTATGTGCTTTCTCCATGACTTTGAGCGATGGAGGCGCGTACCAGGGATAACCGTGGGAGAGCGCGGGATACTCAGGGATAACATTCAAAGTCCATTAACCTCAATGTTATATGCCGTTTCAATCACCGCCCGTATCCCTACGGAAACGTCCTTCGGTCCCTCGACTAGCCGCTCTCGCGCAAGCTCGGGGGGCATTCTTTAAGTAAATATTGACAGATATGATGGAGGGCTGGGCAGCCGCACTATGGTGGACGTCAAGCTGGATAGCATGGCTGGCAACAACGGCAGGTGTGAACTCCCCGAATGTTTTTACGCCTTTGCGGCGAGAACTCTGCTGTAGCTACCTTGGTTTTGATTTGATTGTTATGTCTGATAATCAGTACGACATATCCAGAAGTCAGATTGTGCAGTTGTCGACTTTCAAGAGTCGTATGTTGTCCAGATGTCGGATGGTAGAAGCGAAGAGTGGGCCCTGCTAGTGATGCGACTGACTCTTTTGTCGTGGTTGTTGTTTTTGCAGTTGCTGTGGCACTGATATTTTCGACGCCTATCTTCGTCTTCGATTTCCTAAGGTGAGCAGCATCAACCCCCGTTGTTACGCGGGATGGACCACAATGCTGAACGTGCTATTGGTTTATACCCCAACTGCTAAATGTATGGGTCCACTGCTGTGTATATGAGTCAAGTATGTCATAGAATAGTATATGTGTTTGTGTCTGTGGAGGTGAAAGGGTTATGCTGGGGCCTGTAAGAATGGTTATCATATGAAGGTATAAATATGAGTCAATCTATAACGTACTTGACTCAGATATGAATGTATTAATATCATGATTTAGCCATGGTATGGTAATGCATGGAATTGCCTTTGGCACACACACACACACACACACACACACACACACACACACACACACACACACACACACAAAACACACACACACACACACACACACACACACACACACACACACACACACACACACACACACACACACACACACACACACACACACAAGAGAGAGAGAGAAGGGGGGGGGTGGGCTACCCTTAGGAATAGCACACTCAAGTGGGTAGGTGGGTGGGTGATGTGTGTGTGGGGGTGTGTGTGTGTGTGTGTGTGTGTGTGTGTGTGTGTGTGTGTGTGTGTGTGTGTGTGTGTGTGTGTGTGTGTGTGTGTGTGTGGCGCGCGCGCGCGCGCGCGTGTGTCTGTGTGTGTGTGTGTGTGTGTGTGTGTGTGTGTGTGTGTGTGTGTGTGTGTGTGTGTGTGTGTGTGTGTGTGTGTGTGTGTGTGTGTGTGTGTGTTAGGGGTGTCCTGGCTCTGGCAGAGCGCAGCTGCGCCAGAGCCGAGATCAGGGAGTTGCAGGGTTTAAGTACCTTCTTTTTTGATATGGTAGTGGTCTTTGGAAGGAGGGGGTTGGCACAACACTTGCACATGCATTATCCTCACTTACAGATGGTTGTGAACCCTGGCCAAAACAATCTAAGGTGCCAGACATCCATCCTTTGGTACTTTCCTTGGTACAAGGGGGGGGGGGGGTGATCAATCTGGGATCAATGTGAGATTGTAAAAGGTTATGGGCAGTGGCGTATCCTGTAAGCAAGCAGACAGGTCGTAAGTTCGTGCCTCTCCAGCTACAGTCCTTGACGACTGTCTGCTCTTTTAGACACATGCAACTGCATGAACAAGACTGGCATCCTTATGTGCCCAGTATCTTTCCAAACCAGTTCCGTTACATGTTGATCTGTCAATGAGCATCTACACACGGATAAGCTCCTGACGGCTGAAAGCAAGTACCTTCCTATACTCAATCAAGACTCCGTCCCTCAGCTGTTTGGGAGACTTGATTGTCCACTAAGATGGTTCACTTACAAACAAGCAATCAAACATTACCAATACACATCCTGCGTCACCGCACCTGTAAGCAAGCAGACAGGTCGTAAGTTCGTGCCTCTCCAGC
The DNA here is from genome assembly GCA_002005505.1 of Botryococcus braunii. Classification (NCBI taxonomy): domain Eukaryota; kingdom Viridiplantae; phylum Chlorophyta; class Trebouxiophyceae; genus Botryococcus; species Botryococcus braunii. The sequence continues at coordinate 31,093 of KV908765.1, forward strand.
TACAGTCCTTGACGACTGTCTGCTCTTTTAGACACATGCAACTGCATGAACAAGACTGGCATCCTTATGTGCCCAGTATCTTTCCAAACCAGTTCCGTTACATGTTGATCTGTCAATGAGCATCTACACACGGATAAGCTCCTGACGGCTGAAAGCAAGTACCTTCCTATACTCAATCAAGACTCCGTCCCTTAGCTATTTGGGAGACTTGATTGTCCACTAAGATGGTTCACTTACAAACAAGCAATCAAACATTACCAATACACATCCTGCGTCACCGCACCTGTAAGCAAGCAGACAGGTCGTAAGTTCGTGCCTCTCCAGCTACAGTCCTTGACGACTGTCTGCTCTTTTAGACACATGCAACTGCATGAACAAGACTGGCATCCTTATGTGCCCAGTATCTTTCCAAACCAGTTGCTCGACTATGCGGTGATCGCAGCTTTAATAGTCCTTTCACGCTAACGTGTAATCTAAATCAGATTGTACCTTATGTTCGAAATAGACCTCATCCGAACGTGTCTTGAGGTACCTTATGTGGATAGTGGACCCGTATCCTAATAATGTACATTTGAAGATCACCTAAAGCACAAGGCATTCTATAATGTATGTTCACAACTCAACACTTCCCCTTGCCTGCATGCTTTATGTGTATCTTCTCAAACCTAGTGAATCACGATGACCAACAAACACGGGCTTAGCAAGTGGCTTGGTCACAATGTCAGCCACATTTCGAGCAGATTCTACATAGAGGATATCTACCTGCCCAAGTGCCATAGCTTCCCTAGCATAGTGGAAGCTTACTGCAACATGCTTTGTGAATTTGGAATAAAGGGGGTTCCGTAAATTGGAAATGCATCCTTGGTTGTCACAGAAAATTTTGACTCTCCAAGGTGCAGCTCCAATCTCTTCCAAGAAGCCCCTAAGCCAGTTGGCTTCCTTCACAATATGGCCGGCTGCCATAAACTCGGCTTGCACAGTTGAGGTAGCAACTGAGCTCTGCTTCTTGCTTCCCCAAACCACGGCACTACCATAGACTGATAGAACATAGCCAGTGGTGGAATACCTGTGGTCCAGGTCCCCAGCATAGTCGGCATCAACATAGCCTTCTAGCTCAGGCCCCTTTCCACCCAGAGTAAGAGCTAATTCTCTCGTATCTCTCAAGTACTTCAGCACTCGAATGGCCTCATTCCAGTGTGAGGTAGTGGGTGTCACTCTATACCTTGACAACACTCCAACAGCCTGAGAAATGTAAGGCCGGGTCGTATTGGCACGATATAGCAACGATCCAATCAACTCACAGTACCGATGACCAGGTGGCAGTGGGGTACCTGCCCCATGTGACAAACCATCGATTCCTCAGATGTCTGAGGACTCGGGTCTGCTGCTAGCCACGAAGTCCTTGGACATGGGGGTATCAACCACACGCCCATCATCAGCAACACCAAACTTTTCCACAAGAGCATCAATCTTGGGAGTGCAACTCATGGAAATAGTGCTCTGAACTCTATTGCGTAGGACCTGACACCCCAGGAAATCATTCACCTCTCCCATATCATGGATGGTGAAGTCCTTCTTCAACAACTCTTTCCCCCACTCGATCTCTGCAACCAATCTGGCAACTATGAGAAGATCATCAACATAAACAAGAATAAAGGACAGGTTGCCATCAGGGGCCCTCCTGATGTATACACCCGCATCACTCTTGCACACACTATACCCCATCACGCTCAACTTGTCGGTCAAGGTCTTGTGCCAAGCCCGTGGGGCTTGTTTTAGACCGTATAGTGCCTTCCTGAGCTTGCACACAACCCTCGTGTTGCCATTCTCAAATCCTGGTGGTTGGGTCACATAGACCTCTTCCTCCAACTCTCCATTGAGAAAAGCCGTCTTGATATCCACTTGGTGGATCTCAAGATTCTGTGTGGCAGCCACTGCCAGCACAGCCCTCCTTGCCCCATAGCTGCTGGTGGGTGCAAATACCTCCCCAACATCTATCCCAGGGATCTGTCTACACCCTTGGGCAACTAACCTCGCTTTAAAGCGAGTAACATTCCCATGTGCATCAATTTTAGTGGAGAATATCCAATGGACAGGAATAACTTTTTGTCCATGTGGTCTGTCCACATACTCTAGAACCTCATGGGTATCAAGGGAATCCATCTCTTCCCTCATTGCTTGTTGCCAAAAATCCCACTGAGGGGAGCATTGGGCTTCCCTCAGGTTAGATGGCACGTGAACCTTTCCCAGCTTGACATAAGGTACATTTTGTACCTTATGTTGAGACTCTGCAGTACTGTCAGCACTCCTGGGACTGTTGTCTTTTATATTCCTCTGATCCTGGTTCCTAGAATAAGGTACATTTTGTACCTTATGTTGAGATCCTGCAGTACAGCCAGAACTGCCAGAGCCCTCCCCAACTCCCTCTCTTGAACTGCCAGACTCATGCGCTCCACCATTACAATCTCTCACCTTTCTCAATGCAGGTGGAAGCAGCAGCTCTCTCTCTCTCTCCTGGACTCACACCTAGGTACACTACTCTGACTTTCCTGAGCTGCGCCTACTGTGTCAGGCTGCACCCCATAAGCATGACTGGTTCCCAGCTCAACTTGGCTACGTGCTTCCCCTGCTGCTGGCACTTCTAGCCCACTACTCTTCTCGCTAACATCTTCTCCAAGCATAGCCTCCCCTGTCTCAACCTGCCTCTGCAAATCAGGGAGACCTACCGAGGGTGGCTCACTCACAAGTACCTGGCCTGAGCCAGGGTCATGCATGGGGACCCCTACTGAGTCCCTCCTAGCCTGGCGCTGTTCATAACGCTGATCCCTTGTGAGGGTGGTTCCTGGGGGAAGTCTATGTTGAGACTTCCCCTGGAACCTGACCCCCTCCTGCATCTTCTGCAGTTTGTCCAGCTGCGAGTGCGCTTCAGCACCCCCCCGAGCTAAATTTTGAAGATGGCCCAGCACTGACCATGACTGCTGTGAGGTCTCTGAAGTGGCAGGGGAACCATCCTGGCTGCTGGGGGCTCCAGCCACAGGTCCGACTGAGCTCCTCAGCCTGCTGTGATCCTCTGGAGAGCTGGCAGTGGTAGCAGGAGATCCAGTGGGCTTGCACTCCACCACTGGGTCATCCTCTGCTTCCCAAAAATTCACGGGAATGGCTGTTGGTGAGCTGGGGACATTGGAATTGCCTCCCCTGCCCTGCAAGGACGCTCCTGAGAGCCATTGAGAGGATCCAGGTTGCACCTTAGACATACCCACTCTCTCCCCTCCTCTCAAATGCTCAAGGAATGTAACATCCCTGCTCTCTTTCCATACACCATTGCCTACGTACACTCTATAGGCCTTGGACTGTGGGCAATACCCAGTGAACATGCCTGGAATGGTCTTTGGTCCAAATACAGACCGCTGACCTGGGGGAATGTGAACATGTGCCACACAGCCCCATGTGCGCAAGGAAGCAACATCAGGCTTTACCCCATAGAACATCTCAGTAGGGGTCAGAGGCCTGCCTGTGGTGGGGCCCACGTTGTACAGCAGGGTGGCAGACTCCAGTGCCTCCTTCCACAAGGAAGGGTCTGCTGCAGCGTGCACCAACAGGGTCCTTGTGCGCTCCTTCAGAGTCCGATTCATGCGCTCAGCAAGTCCATTTTGCTGAGGCGTGGATGGAGCTGAGGTCTCCATTTTAGTGCCCTGCTGAGCACAAAATTCTTTGAACTGCTGATTCAGAAATTCTGTCCCTCTATCAGATCTCACACACTTCACCACTTTCTCATGAAATGTCTGCCAGTACTTCAAGAGCTCAATGAGGGCCTTGGGAATGGCTTCTTTCGACTTCACTGCCAATGAGGCTATCAGATGGGATTTTTCATCAACAACAGTAACCCAAAAACGCTCTCCCGTGATTGCAGCTTGTGAAATGGGACCCACAGTGTCCACATGCACTCTATCTAACACACTCTCTGCAGGCCTAGAGGAAGCTGGAAAGGGGGGGCGAGAATGTTTCCCTTGTATACATGACTCACACTGGGGAGAACACACTGAGCATGGAGCAAGGGACACATTGATCCCAGTGACCAGGTCTTCGTTGTCCAACCTTGTCATACTCTTAACCCCAGGATGCCCCAACCTTGCATGCCACAGTAGTCGATCTGTACACACGTGCCCTTTCCTGGCATGATACGAGGCCACATGAGGACTGGACTGTGGCTGCGCATCATGCTGGCTCTTGACGGGACACACCCATTCTAAAAAAAACAGCCCTCGCTCTCTGGCTATCTTACCAGACCAGCCTGCTGGGCCTTTCATGGTCGTGTACCCACCTGCACTGTCAGTGAGGAATGATGCTCCATCCTGAATGGCTCCTGTGATAGAAATCAGATTAGTGTGTGCAGTGGGCACACACTGCACATTATGCAGCCAAAACACCTCTTGTCTGGCATTGACCAGACACACAGACCCAGTTGCAACTATCCCTCCTTTGGCATCAGAAGTGGCCAAATGAAGAGGGAGGGGTTGAGCATGCATGACTGGGTTGTGTAGTAAAGACAGATCATTTACAAGGTGCACCGATGCACCACTATCTATCAGCCACGAGGTACTGCAAGCCCCATGAGACGTAGGGGTAAGCACATTCAACGAAACGAACATAGGCTCACCAGCACCTGGAGGAGGTGGTGGTGGGAGATGCCAGCCTGGGAAGAAGGGGAAGATAGTGGACACAGATCCAGGAGGATGTGAGGTTGACACGAGAGGGCCTCCTCTGGACTGGCCAGCATCCCACCAGCTGGCTTGTTGCTGAGGAGCTCCAGTGCCCCACCACGCAGCTGGGCCCGCACTTGCAGCTTGCATTGTGCCACGTAGAGCTTGCAGCCTCTTCAGTTCCAGGCAATCCCTCCAGAAATGTCCCGTCCCGTTGCAGAAGCGACACGCCAGTTCCTCCTTTGGCCTCCTGCCACGTCCAGACCCTCGCCCCCTGCTTCCAGCGTTGTGAGCAGAAGGGCCATAGGGGGCCTGACCATCAGAAGGTGCTCCAGCTCCCACTCCTGGTGCTGCTCCAGCGCCCGGTGCAGCTCCAGCGCCTTGGGGACGCCCAGGGATTCCACCCTGAGCTGGCACGGCTGCTGCTGCTGCTGCCATAACTGCTGCAGCTGATGCTGTGACTTGCACTGACTCTGCCAGCGGGATATCCTGGTACTCCAAGTTCTCAATGGCAGTGAGGATCGTCTCCAGCATGTTGTAGGGGTCTGACTTGGCGGAGGTAATTGCCCAAGCGTCGTTCTGCAAGACTGCAGGTAGTCCCTTATACATATACCTGCAGATCTGGCGGTCGCTCAGCTGATGGTTATTGGCCTCCAGGGAGGCGGCAATACTGATGACTCGGTGGCACCATTCTTGCACTGTCTCTCCCTTTACCATGCCTTGTTTGAGCCCCTTGATCCACTTCTCGTTGATTTCCCTGTCCTTCCCTCCAGTGCAGCGGTCTGCCATCCACTGAATGAAGTCAAAAGCGCTCCCCCGCTGTTTGACTTCGTCGTGCCACATGGACGGGACAGACTGCAAAATGAAATGTTTTACTGCTGCGTTCTCTGCGGTCTTAGGCATAGCTGTCTCCAACGCTCCCATTGCTCCTTTTTGCATTGCGCAAGACTCCAGCTCTTCACGCCAGGCACTGTGTTGGGTTTTGTGCTTCATTATGTCATGTTAATTTGAGGTAATTATGATTAGATAAATAGCTGTGAGTTAACTTCACAGTTAACTCAAGGTGAGGATGCCTTGACACTGGCTAATCAATCAGAAGGATAAACATTATATGGCTGTCGTTTACTGTTACTTTTTGTGGCTGAAAAACCATGCATTTACCTTTAATAAAAACGTGCATGAGAGTACTGTTAGGATAAGGGTCCAAAACCTCAAGTTCTGGACCATTAGGGAGACAGGAATTCAGGAAAAGGGTCAGGAGTACTGCTGAATAGCGCAACCTTCACGCGCTGATCTGAGTATTGATAGGCTTAGAACCCGGAAGGACAGGCAGTCATTCGCTCTCTAAAGGCTTGTTCAAGCCGTCTCCTGTTTGACTCGTCTGTTCTCTTATTGTCTTGCTTTCTCTTCTACTCACTGTGTGTGAGCAATTCCCTGAAAGCAACAGTCTAATCTGGTAAGACTCCGGGTCATGACGGCCTCAGTTCGTTCACAGCCATGAGTGCTGAATATTGACTAGTTACTAACATAAGTGTGTTAATTCTACAGATTGTACACCAGTTCGACACCATTGAGTATGTGTGCCTGATTGAACTGGTGCAATATCTGGTAAGCCGGCAGTGTGACGTCTTGGTATTAGAGTAGTAATGTAGAAATCATGCAAGATACTAAAGGTGTTAGTGCGTTGACAGGATGATATACGTGTACGTATATTGATAATCTATATTTGATCTTTGACACCTTTGGATCTTGCAGGTGAGATTAGATAGTGTGTGTGTTCGTTCGTTCAACGTTGTAAGTCATTCGCTCTCTAAAGGCTTGTTCAAGCCGTCTCCTGTTTGACTCGTCTGTTCTCTTATTGTCTTGCTTTCTCTTCTACTCACTGTGTGTGAGCAATTCCCTGAAAGCAACAGTCTAATCTGATTGTACACCAGTTCGACACCATTGAGTATGTGTGCCTGATTGAACTGGTGCAATATCTGGATGATATACGTGTACGTATATTGATAATCTATATTTGATCTTTGACACTTTTGGATCTTGCAGATCACAATGGTTATTGGGCCCCACCCATGGAGTCTCGACGCCTAGAAGTGCAGCGTGCGAATCTCATTCACTTTGGCGTGGAGCAACATAGAAAAGGGCGCATCCGTTGCGACTCGTGCGATAACTACTTCTTTGGAAAGGTCCCCTTAGATCAAGTAGCATCGGCAATTGATAGTGGTTGCTATCGTTTCGAACGCTTCTGTGACATTGGTACATAAATTGAAAGAAAAACAGAAGGAATAATCCATTTCTGAGTTTGTCTATCCTTACCGACCACCTGGCTCTGAATCCGAAGAACTTCGGCCTGTTAAACGAAGTCGGTGTGAAGTTATCTATTCGTATCGACCTTTTATTGAAGAGCAACACTCATTAAGTGATTGGGAAAGAGACTGTGTGAATCACAAACATTACTTTAGATCGCTGTGGGTAGAAGCTGGATTATTGGTGGACTCCTGTGACAAAAATCCTTCAGACACTTTCTTCTACTGGTTAGTAATTGAAGTATTCACCCTACTTTCATTGGCAAAATCCTTAACTTGGTACTCTATCCTGAATTGCACGGTCAAGACCTTATTAGAATCAGATTGGAAGGTGAAAGACGTAGAATTATTGACCAATTTGCTGAGGATGTTGAAACAAACAATCACTTAGTCCTTGCAAGAGTTTATTCTTTGGCGTACCAAGGCACCTGAAGTTTGAGTTTGATCACAGCACTTACAGTGTTCATAATGAGTAATTCAGCTGGAGCATCTCCTCCTGGTGGTAATCCAACGGTTGCCTCAGGTAGCACACCTGACCCACATAATCCTGTTTATAACAACCAGAAATTGGTACAATCTCTGGATGTTGATTGTATAAATGGGTTCAGGTGGGCTAAGGATGTTGAAAATGTTGCTAATAGTAAGAGAATCAGGATATGCCTTGAAGAGGAGCACCCGGATACGCCTGGTGACTCACTGGCTATGAGTCTAGTGACAGAAAAGATTCCCGACGAGTGGATAGATAAAGCGCTCGACATGCCTTCAGCCAAGCAAGCCTATGAGTGGCTGAAAGGTAAGTTCACAGGAGGTAAAAATCAAAAGCTCATGTCTAAATGGGCTTTTCTCCTTGATTCAGGTAAAATCGAGGATGCCCAGACCTACATGGCATTTGTAGCCATGAAGTTCAAGCTGGCTAGAGGTCTTAGGGCAAATAATCACCCTGTGGATGATAAGCGCCTCATAATGGGAATTGTCAGTGGGCTGCCCAAGGCTTTTTCTCATGATTTAGGCCATCTGTATGATTCATGCTTGGGAAAAGATGAGGATGAGGTTGTGTCTCGTATCAGTGCCAGTGCAAAATTCTTAGGAATCGATCAGCACAAGGCTCCCTCTGCGTCAGCAAACCTTGTTCCTCCTCCCAGACCAAGGAATGCCCCTACTTATGAGGGTGTGAGGCCGAAGGGCATGCCTCATGATCTACCAACAGAGTTTCGTGGCGGTTGGTTCTGCCTTGGAGATGGTCATAGAAGGCATGACTGTCAGAAGTACAAAGATGATTGTGCCAGGAGAGCTGCAATCATGGCTGGCAAGGGGCGATCTCAAAATCCTGTTGGAGGAATGGCCATGATTGACTCCTCAGATTCAGGTAAATTGTCATCACTATGGGTAGTAGATTCTGGAGCTTCCACACATATCTGCAATGATGTGAGATTAATGAATAACGTACATTGGTATCCAGTTCCAAAGGGTCTAAATCTGGCCACTGGTGAACATGTGGCGCAACGCAAAGCATCTGGAATCGTATGCTTGGTTGATCAGCAGGCAACACATGTATGTTGAGGGATGTTGAATTTGTTCCGACTGCGTTGGAAAATTTAATGTCAGTATCTGCTGGAGTCGTCGACGGTCTTAGTTTTCAACTAATTCAGTAGGTGAAGTCACAAGTGTCTGCTGTCTGAAATCATCTTTCACAATGGAAGTTACAAAGGAGAGAGGGTTGTATTTTTGTTCAACATCATGTCAGTCAATGAAGCCCCCTCACACTGCTGGTCTTGCGCACAAGTGCTCCGGTATGATC
>KV908765.1:41249-56249 GCA_002005505.1 Botryococcus braunii
GAGTATAGAGACACATGGCTCAGCCATCTCAGGGAAGAGTTAATGGCCTTGACACTGGACAGGAACATCCAGAGGAGGGTGTGATAATCCATGCTCAGAGTCGATAACGATAACTCATCACATGAGTCTGACAATGATGATGATGTGCAGGAAGGGTGAGGGGTGGAACAAGTCGGTATGATCTAAGAGAGACACTTGCTCAACCAGATAAGTATGTTCCATGTGCTTATCATGTAAAGGACAATCCATTACTAGGCGCAACAGAGGTTACACCACCCATGCAGAATGGAGCAAGAGAGAAAGTCAACATTGCATCTAGAGATGTGAGGATTCCTAACGATTGGTTTGAAGCCAGGAATTCACCCCAATGGGTATACTGGCTGGAGGCCATGAACGAGGAAATGGACTCCATCGAAGCGCATGAAACCTTTGAGTATTGTGACAAGCCATCACATGCAAAGGTAATCCCACTGAAGTGGGTTTATGCTATTAAAACTGATGGTTTTGGGGATGTAGTCAGGTTCAAGGCTAGACTTGTTGCTCAAGGATGCAAGCAACGGCCAGGAGTGGACTATTTTGAGACGTTTGCTCCAGTCAGCACTCACTCCTCCAGGCGTGTGCTTCTAAATTTGGCAAACGCAAATGGATGGAAGGTGCATCAGGTAGATATTAAAACTGCCTTTCTGAATGGATCACTAGAAGAGGAAGTTTATGTTTCTCAGCCTCCTTGCTTTTTCAATGGTGATTCCAGTAAGGTATGTAAACTCCTGAAGTCACTGTATGGCTTGAAACAGGCCCCACGTGCCTGGCACAAGCGTTTAGTTGAAGAGCTGAACAAGTTTGGATTTAAGGCTTGCAAAAGCGATTCGTCCTTGTTCATTAACAAGGAGTCCCATGAGTCACCTGTTTATCTGCTGACTTACGTGGATGATCTGTTAATTATTTGTAAGGAAGGTGAAACTATTGAGTGTGTGAAACAACAGCTCACTAGCATCTTTTCAATCCATGATTTGGGTGAGATAAAAGCATTTTTGGGATGTGAAATTAGAAAGGATGAATCTACTGGAAATCTCAAAATGACCAATGTGTTGAAAATTGAGAGACTGGTGGAGTATGGACTGCCGGCACAGGGGAAGGAAGTCAATACTCCAATGGCATATGGGTTTGTCTCTACGCAGAATCCTGAGCCACCACTAGGAAGGGCTGGTGAGCAGGTAGGAGCTGGCATGCCACTGCCAGAAGGTCACAGGTACCTTGAGCTCATTGGATCGCTACAATACCTTGCTACCACAACAAGGCCTGATATAGCTCAGGCAGTGGGGGTACTGAGTCGGTTCAGGGGGCAGCCTACGACTGCACACTGGAATGGGGCAATAAGGGTACTGAGGTACTTAAATTGCACTAAAGAAATGGGCATCACATATACTAACTCGGGAGACAATGAGTTGGTGGGATATGTTGATGCAGATTTTGCTGGGGACCTCGATGGACGAAAATCAACCACAGGGTTTATTTTTCTACTGAATGGGTCAGCTGTGTCTTGGTGCAGCAAGAAGCAGTCATCAGTTGCCACATGCACAGTGGAAGCTGAATTTGTTGCTGCCAGTGCAGCAGTGAAGGAGGTAATGTGGATGGGAGGTATGCTTGAAGAGCTTGGAGTAACAGTGAAGACTGTCAAGCTTTTCTGTGATAATCAAAGAGCAATTCAGCACTTGAAAAATCACATAGTGTCCAAATTCACTAAGCATATAAGCATCAGTTATCACTATGCACGTGAAAAAGTGGCTTGGGGGCAGATTGAACCTGTCTATATTGCTACGTCTGAAAACGTGGCAGATATGTTTACGAAGCCCTTAGCATCTGCCTTATTTGAGAAGCATAGGGCTAAGCTTGGAGTGTCTTAAACAATGGGGTAAAATTAACTGACATATGAACCAAGGGGAAGATTGTTGGGTTTTGTGCTTCATTATGTCATGTTAATTTGAAGTAATTATGATTAGATAAATAGCTGTGAGTTAACTTCACAGTTAACACAAGGTGAGGATGCCTTGACACTGGCTAATCAATCAGAAGGATAAACATTATATGGCTGTCGTCTACTGTTACTTTTGTGGCTGAAAAACCATGCATTTACCTTTAATAAAAACGTGCATGAGAGTACTGTTAGGATAAGGGTCCAAAACCTCAAGTTCTGGACCATTAGGGAGACAGGAAATCAGGAAAAGGGTCAGGAGTACTGCTGAATAGCGCAACCTTCACGCGCTGATCTGAGTATTGATAGGCTTAGAACCCGGAAGGACAGGCAGTCATTCGCTCTCTAAAGGCTTGTTCAAGCCGTCTCCTGTTTGACTCGTCTGTTCTCTTATTGTCTTGCTTTCTCTTCTACTCACTGTGTGTGAGCAATTCCCTGAAAGCAACAGTCTAATCTGGTAAGACTCCGGGTCATGACGGCCTCAGTTCGTTCACAGCCATGAGTGCTGAATATTGACTAGTTACTAACATAAGTGTGTTAATTCTACAGATTGTACACCAGTTCGACACCATTGAGTATGTGTGCCTGATTGAACTGGTGCAATATCTGATAAGCCGGCAGTGTGACGTCTTGGTATTAGAGTAGTAATGTAGAAATCATGCAAGATACTAAAGGTGTTAGTGCGTTGACAGGATGATATACGTGTACGTATATTGATAATCTATATTTGATCTTTGACACCTTTGGATCTTGCAGGTGAGATTAGATAGTGTGTGTGTTCGTTCGTTCAACGTTGTAAGTCATTCGCTCTCTAAAGGCTTGTTCAAGCCGTCTCCTGTTTGACTCGTCTGTTCTCTTATTGTCTTGCTTTCTCTTCTACTCACTGTGTGTGAGCAATTCCCTGAAAGCAACAGTCTAATCTGATTGTACACCAGTTCGACACCATTGAGTATGTGTGCCTGATTGAACTGGTGCAATATCTGGATGATATACGTGTACGTATATTGATAATCTATATTTGATCTTTGACACCTTTGGATATTGCAGATCACACACTGAAATTAGTGCGATCAGCCTTCAGCTGTGTAGACATCTTGGGATTGGAGGAGTTCATCGTGTATGCATACGAGCTGGCTGCAGTGCCTCCAGTGGTCTGTCCTGACTGTCCAGCTCCTGAGGAGGCCGTGCTGCCTCCTGCTGGTGTTGCCATAGTCTCTGTACTGCTGGGATTACTTTCAGAAACCTTGATTTGGGAACGAGTTTGAGGTCTGGTCATACACTTCACTTGCTCTCACAGCGTTCAGCCTGACACAGCTGGTTTAAGTATACCCTTCCGGCGTGCACCACAGCACTTTCAAGTATTCCACCCTTTCGAGGTCTAGCATGTACCCTTAATATGCAAGATATGCAAAATATTCTTCAGCAATTCAATTGCTTGACCACCCGGACCTACTGACTGTCTCACGACAACGACGACGGGTGATAATCTCAGGTCACTTCACGGGAAAAAAAAAAAAAAAAAAAAAAAACTTCCCAAGATATTGAAGACTCTGTCCGTAGGCCTTCTGAGTGAATATCCAGTTGTTCCTTTTTTTCTTCTTCTTGCCGTCAGGCGAGTCCGTGGAAAACCCAGTACAGATGCATCCGATGATGGCATGCACTCCTGTCTGCCCTTGGCTCAGCTGGAAGGGCGTGGGCCCATAACCTGTAAAAGGTTATGGGCAGTGGCGTATCCTGTAAGCAAGCAGACAGGTCGTAAGTTCGTGCCTCTCCAGCTACAGTCCTTGACCACTGTCTGCTCTTTTAGACACATGCAACTGCATGAACAAGACTGGCATCCTTATGTGCCCAGTATCTTTCCAAACCAGTTCCGTTACATGTTGATCTGTCAATGAGCATCTACACACGGATAAGCTCCTGACGGCTGAAAGGAAGTACCTTCCTATACTCAATCAAGACTCCGTCCCTTAGCTGTTTGGGAGACTTGATTGTCCACTAAGATGGTTCACTTACAAACAAGCAATCAAACATGAACACATTACCAATACACATCCTGCGTCACCGCACCTGTAAGCAAGCAGACAGGTCATAAGTTCGTGCCTCTCCAGCTACAGTCCTTGACGACTGTCTGCTCTTTTAGACACATGCAACTGCATGAACAAGACTGGCATCCTTATGTGCCCAGTATCTTTCCAAACCAGTTGCTCGACTATGCGGTGATCGCAGCTTTAATAGTCCTTTCACGCTAACGCGTAATCTAAATCAGATTGTACCTTATGTTCGAAATAGACCTCATCCGAACGTGTCTTGAGGTACCTTATGTGGATAGTGGACCCGTATCCTAATAATGTACATTTGAAGATCACCTAAAGCACAAGGCATTCTATAATGTATGTTCACAACTCAACAGAGATCGATGTGAAGAGGTGGGATCGAACTGGGATTCGACCACAGAATCCCACCCAAGTGGGAACGAAGTGGGATCTCCCGACAGCTGCCAGGGATCGAAGTGGGATTGAAGTGGGACCTAGGGACCGAACTGGGATCGAAGTGGGACCAATTTCGTTCTGCCAGTGTTGATCCCACCTGAATCCCACTTTGATCCCACACGTTTGCTGAGATCAACTTGGGATCAAGTAAAACAGTTCCCACTTTGATCCCACCTGAATCCCACTTTGATCCCAGCAAACATGTGGGATCAACTTGGGATCAAGTAAAACTGTTCCCACTTTGATCCCAGATTGATCCCGGATCAAAGTGGGATCAAGAAAATCGATCCCAAAACGTTTCAAAACGGACATTTTGATCCCACTTTGATCCCACAACTGAAATCTCAGATCGATCCCAGATTGATCCCAGATTGATCACCTCCGATCCCACATTGATCCCGGGAATTTCCGCACTTGGGGGATCGAAGTGGGATCGAAGTGGGACCACATGCAATAATGGGATCGAAGTGGGATCGATTTCGTTCTGCCAGTGAAGGACAAATATTTTGTGCAGTTTTTTGGAGGTCCACCGTTTTGACGAATTGATTGGCAAAATGTGGGAATTTGTAGAGGGATAGTGGCCCCTTTGGAATCAGTAGTACTAAAATAGCTCATAGAGTACTGATTCAGTACTCTATGAGCTCTTTTTGAGATATGAGTTTGTGCCTGCCCCGGACTTGTGTACTTGACAAAATTAGCCGTGCGTGCCGGCGTGGCAGGTTGACTGATTGATTCGAAAAGGGGGGCCACTTTTCGACAGCACCACACACAAGCGCAGTAAGTACGTTCCAAGAAAGACACCCTTCATGTTGTGTGAATAGGGCTACTGATTGCGTGTTCTTAGTTTAAAGCGCACTCCTTCTTCCCTCGCATCTGTACACGATTTTCACAAGTTGACACCGTTTTCGCTAGAAAAGCTCGCGTTTTGCAGCATATTGCTTGGGCTTTCTTGTTGATAGATTTGAGAAGCAATTTTGTGTCAGGGGTGGGTGGCAAGGGAAGGACCTGAGCTCCTTTGAGTGCCTCTGTGGGGGCCGGGGAAAAGCGGTTTGTCCTTTGGCACGGGAGGCTCGGACTAGGTGGTGTTTTGTTGGACTAGGGCTCCTACAGTTGAGAGCTGCAAATCAGGGGGCCATCTTTAATTAGGCATATAAGAAAGCACACGGCTGCAAACAGAAATACAAGCTCACCGTGAGGTAGCCCAACGAACAGCCTTGACAATACATTAAACTTGGGTGAATCCCATGCCTGGCACATGCGCTATAGCACTTTCCCTCGAAGGCAGTGTTGCACAAAATTTTTGCCCTTGGGTGAGATGTCCTTCTTTGTGAGCTAGGCATCCGCCCACTGCGACATCAATGGTTGAAGCGCATGGCAACGTTTTGGAATTCTCTTTGTGACCTCCCAGAGGATAACATGTATGCGAGTATTCTTAGGGACTCATGCTACTATGGAGTCACAACACATAGTTCAACTTGGGCAGGGTCGTTCATGCGTGCCTTGAGAAAACTTGGGTACCCCTATCCGGTGGACTGTCATAGTCCTCATGAGGTGGACATAAATACTTTCAGGGCAATACTCACTAATGTCCAGCGGCTCTCGGATGAGGGATTGCGAATCTCTCCTAGACTAGCACCTAAGGACCCCCAATTATGCACTTATCTTCGATGGTTTGCCCGAACAAGGCCGATTCAACGTGAAATACTGTTTTCTGTGCCACTTAGTGTTAGGCGCGTTAGGCAATTTTTTAAGTTTCGTCTTGGAGTCCATGACTTACCTATAGATGTAGGAAGACGCACCCATATCCCCCGTTCAGAACGTTTTTGTGACATGTGTGGCATAGCGGTGGGGGATGAGCATCATTTTGTGTTTCATTGCCCTGCACTTGCTCAGGTTCGTGACCGCTATCCACATTTGTTTTTGTCCCACTCGTGGTCACTACGTAATTTCATCCGGCAAGAGGATCAGGTTGCGGTTATTAACTTTATATTTGATGCATTCCAGGCCCGTCAAGTCTGTCAGCGGCGGTGACTTGGCCATTTTTTCTTTTTCATTTTCATTATCCAGGTATTAGTATTGGTTATCTTTGTTATCTCATAATATTCTTTCAACTAGGTTCTCATATACCGTTGGTTTATTCGTTAACATCTCATCAGGCCCTTTGGGCTGGGTTGATGTAATTCTTTCTTTACAAGAGTGGGGTAAAAAAGACCAGCCCAATGTTCAGGGACCCAAACCCAAATGTTTCAAGCAATAAGTCACACCCGGCGAGCGGCCAGCTGGCGACCCACAGCCGCCGCAATGATGAAACTGACCCGACGAATGACAAAATACCCCTCCACATCTTCTTGAGCAATGATGGCTTGGTTCAAAAGCCCCTGGAGCCCACAAGGGGGATAGGATCCCAGGCCGTACATCCGGGCGCAACCATCCTACCGGACTAAGTCCGTATCCATGGGCTCACTCATCAACCACCACCACGTGTATGGGCACGTGGGCATCCACCAATTCTCCGTTCCCAGGCACAATCGAGGACGATTGTGGTCTAAGAGGGGGAGACATGTAACGACTATCGGGCGATGTTTGATAGTCGGAGCCCTAGTTAACCGCTGAGCAATGCCGATAAACACCGATAGTACCTTTTAGGCACGTGGCACACCCGGCCTAGTTGGTAGGATTCCTTCGAGGGGCCTCGCAGTCCCGGGTACGAATCCCGGTCGTTACATTCACCCATGAAGTCGCAATGATAATCCATATCATTCATAGATTATCTGTAGATGAATCATGGTTCATATCACACAATCCCCTTGAGCTTCCGCATAAGCCGTGGGACACGGTGACCATGGACTTCATCACCCAGCTGCCACGCATAAGGGACGGTCATGATGCCAGGTGGGGGACATGCTTGAGCCTGGGGTGGGGGAGGGTTATATTTGTGGTACGATGACCTCATAATCTGGCCAGCCTGGCTGGCTGGGTGTAACCAGACCGGTCGCACCTGTGTGAAGTCATCCTCACACGAACTTAACCGCTGATGCTAAACTATCCTTCAACCCAGGATGGGCGGAAGAATGATATTTTGCATGAAGCGGTTCGAGTCAAGCAAATCCTTACTAGAGAGCGTAGGCTTGTATTTTGTAATTTCAAGCGTTTCTTGAGCCATCCGACAATGTCGACATTGTTTCACGTCTGAAACCATGGTCGTGTGTGTAATGCAAGGCTTGGCTTGGTAAACCTCATTCACCACGGTATTTTAAGTGCACTCCACTTGCCAATATTATGCCAACCAGACTCTGGCACGTTTTCACATAAGCTATATGAAATTAACGTTTCAATCCTGTATGCCAAGTCCCAAAAGGAGGGAAGCCATGTGCTGCTATGACGAGAAATGGAGCGCACATATTTTTTTATGAGTGTCACATGTGGTAGGTGTTGTGCACCCTTTCCCCATATGAGTGGGGACTGCCACCCTTGGGTCATTTGGGGCCTATCAAGAAACCCGCGTGACACTAACGTGACATGACCTATTATTGTACCAGGGGTTTAAAGGTCCTCTTTTGCGCTTTTGGCCTTTTCTTCCCAATTCTCCCTCCGGAAAAGTGCTGCCATGTCGCGAAATCATTAAGCGTTGGGTCGCAAAACTTCAGCAGTAACCAAAACTTTTATATGCAACGTAAATATCACTATAATGGTTTTTGAGTTAAATGCTTCGTGAGTTGCATTCGGGATCTACCCAATGGTCTTACAGAGTGCGGCACCCCGTGTCTTGCACTTCCGCCACCGGAAATGCTGTAAGCTAACCATCTCTTGACATATATGTAAGCTAACCATCTCTTGACAATAATATCACTCCTATTTCAAAAGGACTTGTCCGTGTGAATTGTGATGTTTTGTTACATGCATGCCATTCCCCTAAGTGATTAGATCAACCGGTTTGATAAGGGGTAGATAGGCACAATTGTAATACCAGAAATGTAGATAGAAATGATTAGAATAGAAATGTAGATAGGCATAGTACCAGAAAAAGTATGGTCATAAATAATTTTAAATATGCTTTGAAGACCTTTTTGCTTGCTACTGCAACCATCGGCTGTTAAAAACATTCTGATACACGCTACATGGTGGAAATCTAATGATGATCCAGTAGTCGCGAAAACATAAATATGAAGCTTCCAAAATTTGAAGAGCTAGCCGCATTAGTCTTAGATTATAACGAGCCTAACACTAATGTGGGTATGTCCAAATATGGAAGATACTTGTCCGAATATGTGTAGGTGTGTGCATGTGCCCACAACGCATACGCAGTGTACTCAATCAAATTGAATGCAATGTGCAATAGAATGTGCATTTCATTCCCAAGGAATTTGCATTTCAATTTCATTCCTTGGATATAACTTCCAAGGAATTTGCATTTCATTTTCATTCCTTGCAAATGAAATGCAAGGACTCTATTGTTTCTTATTGGCAATCCCAGATGTCGCTGTCGCTAACGCATGTCATCACCACCCCCTCCCTCCCCCCCCCCCGATCTCTCTCTCTCTCTCTCTCTCTCTCTCTCTCTCTCTCTCTCTCTCTCTCTCTCTCTCTCTCTCTCTCCCCCCCCCCCTCTCTCTCTCTCTCTCTCTCTCTCTCTCTCTCTCTCTCTCTCTCTCTCTCTCTGTGTGTGTGTGTGTGTGTGTGTTTGTGTGTGTGTGTGTGTGTGTGTGTGTGTGTCTCTCTGAAAAAAGGGTGTTCATATAGTTACGGCCATTATTTTCCCGGCTTTGGTGTTCAAATTAAAAAACTGGTATGATATGTTTGGTCACTACGGTACTTTCTGGCGAAAACACGAAAACACACACACACACACACACACACACACACACACACACACACACACACACACACACACACACACACACCTTCCCACGTGCGCACACCAGTGGCAAAGCCCTCATCACTAACCATTAGATCATATTTTGGTCCTGGTTCATTTGAAACAGTGCTTTCCTACAAAGTGGCAGATATTGTCCAAAACAATTCTGTTGGCAGCGGGTCTCCCCATCCACTCCCACTTATATATAAGTTTGGGTCGCTCTCTTGCTACAGCTTTCTGCATGGGCATTCAAATTCCTCAGTAACGTACTTTACAATTTTTCAGAACCGATATAAATTTTGGTATATGTGCCAAGTAGAAGGTAAGAACAAATGTGGGCAGCCTACCATGCAAGTTATACACGTTTGCCAATTTTTCAAGCTAGAGAAACCGTTTACTGTATGTATGTATGTATGTATGTATGTATGTATGTATGTATGTATGTATGTATGTATGTATGTATGTATGTATGTATGTATGTATGATGTATGTATGTATGTATGTATGTATGTATGTATGTATGTATGTATGTATGTATGTATGTATGTATGTATGTATGTATGTATGTATGTATGCATGTATGCATGTATGTATGTCTGTATGTATGTATGCACGTACATGGCTCTTGTATTCCTGAGGTGCGGGGATGTTCAAGAATATTCCCGAGAGGATTAGAGACATTCTCTGATACAATTTGGGTACATTTCAACTTGGAAATTCCATAATTACAGTTAACAAATCATGTATGGCGGGAAGTTGTTATTGGAAACCAGTAAAGACTGCTCCAGGCTACAACTTTGTGTTTGAGGGGTTTAGACATTATAAAGACGAATAGAGACTCCTCTGATAGTTCCTGGTATAAAGTCAAACAGTTGCAACCAAGCCAAGCTTGATCTGTACAATAAGTGCTGCCGTTAGTTCTCAGACTCACTGGCAATATGTTTTTATCTTGCCTTCCTTGCATGTTCAAACCACGACTAATGTCAGAAGTTTTGGCTGGCTAATTTTAGAGATGAGCAGATCATGTTCCATGGTCACAAGTCATGGAATAAAACCATCAAGGGGCCCATGTTGCTTGTCCGTCAACAAGGGCGGTGGCCAACAGCATGGCTGCTGCGATGGCAGTACCGAGCCATGGCAGACATGTGTTGTAAGGAGACGCTACAGAGCAGAACATTAGTCAATCTTGAAGACATGAGGGCTTGGTAAGCTCAAAGATCATCGTAGGAATAATACACAGCAACGTCGCTACTATAAAAGCATGTCGTGACTTGGAGATTCCGGCATCTCTTGGGGCATGTGCTCCCTCAGATGCTCCCCAAGGTCCGGGAAGATAAGGTTTGCGGGCATGAGTCTTGGCATGCAATAGAAACAATCCCACGTATGAGTTGAGCAAGGGTAGAAGCGCCTTAATGGCGCGAGGAGTTCGGAACAAGTGCATTGTCATAGTGCTATTGAATTGAGCGTGCTGCGGGCAAAGCCTTTCGGAGGAGGTTCACAACTGGTGCTCCAAACTTACCAGCAACTTGTCCACCAAAGCTTGTGGAATTGACTTCAAGAAAGGAATAACGTCATCCAAGCTGCGCAGTGGTACCATATCTTGTTGGTTTACTCCCATGGGAAACCACCAAGCTACGCTACCATGCTTTCGCTTATAATTACTACGTTCATAAGTTGGAACATCCAAGTCCTGAGACACTCCATGCTATTCTTAGCCGTCCTCAGTGTTAACAGAAAAATCAGCAATTATGATGAATTTTCCATTTCCATACATAAAAGAGTATTGCCACAGCCATCCATGCATACAACAGTGCTGTCACATTAACTCAAGAGCAGCCTCGGCATGTGTTTTGAAGTGCTTGGAAGGATATGGCGCAGACATTTACATTGGGAAAGCCATTAGCTGCTTTCAGCTGCAACTACATCAGAATACGCCATGTCTTGAAACTTGACATCAAGCTCTTACACTATACCAAATGTAGGGAGTTATTTAGGCTCAGCAAAGTTCTTAGGTGCCTGCCTTATAGTGTACGTTTGTAATATGCTTAATAATCAATTCAAACTGTGGTTTTGCTTTAAATTTACTGTGGTTAGCTTTTGTAAACAACCCTCAGCATGTGTTGTTGACCCCGCCACATGTTGTTCATTACGAAAATGTGGAAATTTGAGTTATGTGCTAGTATCATACAGACTCATTATCTTGCTCTGAAGACGAAATAAGCAATTGTGCTTCAGAACATAGACACGCTACGAAAAATATCTGGGGACCTACCTGGCGTTGTGCAGGGAAATACCAATGCATTGTGATACCAAGCATCCAGTATGATTCAGAAATATTTAGAAAAATTGCACTCCTAGTGTAGCTTACCTGCACCCATGTTCAGAGAAACACACATGCTTTCTGGTATGAAACTATGACAAATCTCTAATCCCAAGATTACAGTTTTAGTTGTTGCCGAGGTACATGCCAAGGGTTCTTGGATGGGCATCTCCGGGCAATGGTGGGGTATGGGCGTGCGCGCTCGCGAACACGCACACATACACACACACACACACACACACACACACACACACACACACACACCACACACACACACACACACACACACCACACACACACACACACACACACAACACACACACACACACACACACACACAGAGAGACCCGCACGCACGCACGCGCACACACACACACACACACACACACACACACACACACACACACACACACACACACACGCAAAAGAGCAGCGGGGAAGGGAAATGGGGGGTAAAACGGTGGGACAAAGAGAGGAGGGGGGGAAGGGAAGGCATCAGGTAGATTTAATGTTCACGTGGGTGCATATGTGGAACCTGTGAGTGCGGTCATGCATGCATTTGCATACGTCTATGCATGTTTTATGGAGGGGGAGGGGGGGTAATGGAAACATATGCTTTAATTGCACACACATGCTCCCAGTTTCCCTTGTTGCATCAAATTTTCTCACACAAAATGTCAAAAACGTCTGGTATAAAATCAATTTTTTTTGCACGGCAAATCCCCGAAGTGGCCTCCCAAACTTTGACAGACCTCTCTCTCGAACGGTAGACCATGGAAAGGCGGCCCAGGAAAAACAGGAATGCAGCCAGCAATGTACCGTTCTACCACATGCTGGCTTGACTGCGAATCCCCTGCCAAAACAGGGCAAAAACGTGTGCGGAAGAGAAGGTCCATGAATGCATCATGTGTTCTAGTAAGACTTTTGTTGTGAGATGCCGCTCCAGTGCATTCTACCATAATGTTGGGGTCAGAAGTTGCTCCAATAACTTTTACGAATTCCCTCCGGAAAACTTTGCCCTGAACCACACACACACACACACACACACACACACACACACACACACACTCCTGCAATTTCAATACTCTGTATTTAGAAAGTTCTCAAGTGTCGTCAAGGGAAACAAAAAAGGCACTTTGGGTTAATGTCAAATTCAACATTAAATGGAATCAAACAGAACACACGTACCTTACTTCTCTCTGACAAAGGTTTCACCACACTTCACTTTGGTTTACGTCAAGTTCAACAATAAATGGCGTCTAACGGAACACACGTACCTGACTTCCTTCTAAAACAGGTTTCACCACACTTCACTACAGCCGTTTACTTAAAGAAGCAGCATGTCCCTCGCCCTCGCCCACTCCCACGCCCTCGCCCTCCCCCCCGCCTCCCCGACCCCCCCCCGCCGCCCGCCCGCCCGCCCGCCCGCCAGCCCACCCGTGCGCGTGAGTGCGTGCGTGCATGCGTGGGTCGGTCGGTCGGTCGGTCGGTCGGTCGGTCGGTCTCTCTGTCTGTCTGTCTGTCTGTCTGTCTGTCTGTCGGTCTGTCTGTCGGTCGGTCGGTCGGTCGGTCGGTCGGTCGGTCGGTCTGTCTGTCTGTCTGTCTGTCTGTCTGTCTGTCTCCCTGTCTCCCTCCCTCCCTCCCTCCCTCCCTCCCTCCCCCCCCCCCTCTCTCTCTCTCTCTCTCTCTCTCTCTCTCTCTCTCTCTCTCTCTCTCTCTCCCCCCCCCCCTCTCTCTCTCTCTCTCTCTCTCTCTCTCTCTCTCTCTCTCTCTCTCTCTCTGTGTGTGTGTGTGTGTGTGTCTGTCTGTCTGTCTTTCTCTCTTTGTGTGTGGGTGGGTGTGTGCCCATACGTGCATGCATGCCAGCAGGCTAGCGGAGCATTTGGTGGACATCCCCTCTCTCCATGTGTGTGTGTGTGTGTGTGTGTGTGTGTGTGTGTGTGTGTGAGAGAGAGAGAGAGAGAGAGAGAGAGAGAGAGAGAGAGAGAGAGAGAGAGAGAGAGAGAGAGAGAGAGAGAGAGAGAGAGAGAGAGAGAGAGAGAGAGAGAGAGAGAGAGAGGAAATGCATCATAAGCATCATGCACCATAGAACAGATGAGGTTACCTTTTTAGTAATTACATCATCCATGGTAAAATTCTCCCTCATGGGTTTGTTTAAGCAAGCCGCTCTGAAAAACATGAAAATATCCCGTTCCTGAGACCCTTTTGGATCAACTAAAATATGCCAAGACGATGCAGGTGCCAGAAGATAACGTTCCGGGTGAAATGTAGGACATCGCCACCGAGGAGTTGGCCCTTGTGTTAGAAACAAGGAATGCCGAAATTTGTAACAATTGAAATCCACGTATTTTCTGACCTGCATATCAGGATTTACAGAACTGATTTGGCAAAAATCTTTGAGGATGAGTCCTGTGAGGTTAACTGATATATCCCTTGCCAAAAAATCGACGAATATCAGGCGGTGGGTACTATATCACAAGCAATTTCCGTGGCATGTTTGCATGACACTACGTACATAGTAGTCACCAGCAAACGGGTCAACCCTTGCAGCAAAACCTGCTTCGACAAACTTATGAAGATGTAGAGGAAAGGGATTGCCACACAAAAGGAAAATACATGTATAGGACAAATCAACAGGAAAATTGACAGTTGCTTTGGAAGAATAAGATCTCAAGACGAAGAGACGGGAGATAAGACGAAAGAGACCTATCTCTACACTCCTTAAAATGCTCAACGACATCGATGTGCCCAGTAATTTGGAAACTAAGCAAGAGGATTGGTCCAAGCCAATTCACTACGTAGAAGCTGGCATACCAAATGCAGCGTCCATAGGTTGAGGTTGTAAAAGCATCCGCTATGCGGAAGCCAAAAGACGAAGCTTCTGCCATTGTTT
The DNA here is from genome assembly GCA_002005505.1 of Botryococcus braunii. Taxonomy (NCBI): domain Eukaryota; kingdom Viridiplantae; phylum Chlorophyta; class Trebouxiophyceae; genus Botryococcus; species Botryococcus braunii. The sequence continues at coordinate 55,779 of KV908765.1, forward strand.
TCAACAAACTTTGGTAGAAGTGTGATCTCATGCCAAAGTGCAAGCAGGTGGTTAATGATAGTAAGGTCTGGTGTATAACCTCTTGATGATAGAAAGTGATAGTCTGAATGCTGCTGAGCCAAACCCCTGGCATCAAGCCCCTTACACTCTCATAATATCTTCAGTCAGTGGAGCAGCTCCTTTAAGACAAAACATCCTTCAAGGCATTCTTACATTATCCAGCCCCTAACATGTGAAGACAACCCGCAAAAGAGAACACTCTTAACGATTAAAATATTTTGTCGCAGGTACAGTTAACATTGACTGTTGTATATGAATGCCAGTAGAACTACAGATGACCATGTAAAAACACCCGACTTATTTTAGTAGAAACATTAATTAAATGCCAGTAACCAGCAACTAGGTGCAATCTGACGGCCACATCTAAATTTTGGTCAAACCTGGCATAAATGCGGTGTTTGATAGTGTCAC
>MVGU01001680.1:10000-52500 GCA_002005505.1 Botryococcus braunii
CTCGGGGTGTAAAACGTTCCTATCATCTGTAACGCAATTGCTGTCATCTGACGCCTCGCTTGTGGAAGTACCTGTGAGTGTGCACTCTTTGCTACAAGAGTTTGCAGACGTGCCAGGGTTTGAGGACGTGCCAAGGCTACCCCCTGACCGTCCAGGGGTTTCTCACACAATCCCTTTGATTGATTCACAAGCGAAGCCTCCATCTCGACCTTCCTACCGACTGTCTCGTTCGGAGGTGATGGAAGCTGAAAGACAGGTGAAGCTGCTCCTGGAGAAGAAGTTCATAGAACCTTCGACTTCTTTTTATGGTGCACCTATCATGTTTGTCCAGAAGAAGGACGGGGGTCTGCGGATGGTCATCGACTATCGCGCACTTAACAAACTCACCGTCAAGACCAAGTACCCAATGCCACGCATTGATGATGCGCTGGATCAGCTTTAAGGTGCGACCTTGTTCTCAAGTCTGGACTTGACATCAGGATATCATCAGATCCGGATATCCGACGAGGATGTAACAAAAACTGCCTTTCGTACACCTGACGGATTGTTTCACTGGCGTGTCTTGCCGTTCGGATTGACGAACGCGCCGGCAACTTTTCAGACAGCAATGAATACGATATTCCGGCCGTATCTGCATAAATTTGTCTTGGTGTACTTAGATGACATCCTCATCTACAGTAAGACACCAGAGGAGCATTGCCAGCATTTGCGGCAAGTGTTGGAGCTTCTTCGAAAGCATCAGCTCTATGCAAACATGAAGAAGTGCTCCTTCACAAAGTCTGAGGTGGCTTACTTGGGCCATATTGTCTCTCCTGAGGGCGTGAAGGTTGACCCACGCAAGTCTGCTGCGGTCTACAATTGGCCTAAGCCCACGTGCTTAACGGAGTTACGATCCTTTCTTGGGTTGGCAACATACTTCCGTAAGTTCATTAAAGACTTTGCAAGGCTGGCCATGCCCCTGCATGGCATGACTCGCAAGGGTGTCCTTTGGGACTGGACCTCTGGTCGCACACGACGGCTTCCTGTTACACGAAGAAAGATTGTTGTGCCGCATGCATTTGGGCTTAGATCTTACCTTATGGAAGAAATGCATGATAGCCCGTATGCTGGACACCAAGGTGTGAACAAAACCCTGAAGTTGGTTGCCCGCCATTATTGGTGGCCGACGATGACACAGGATGTGACGCAGTATGTGACTTACTGTCACCTCTGCCAGAAGAACAAGGCAAGACATGCAAAGCCTTCGGGGCTGTCGCATTCCCTTGAGCTTCCGCATAAACCGTGGGACACAGTGACCATGGACTTCATCACCCAGTTGCTTCGCACCAGGGCAAGGCATGATGCGATATCGGTTGTGGTGGACAAGCTGTCGAAGATGGTTCACTTGGTGGCTACGCAGACCACGGCGACTGCTGAGCAGACAGCGAAGCTGTTTGTGGATCATGTCTGGAAGCTCCACGGAGTGCCTAGAAACGTGGTGTCTGACAGGGATCCCCTGTTCACCAACCACTTCACTCGAGCCTTGTGTCGGATGCTTGGGATTAAGCAGGCCATGTCAACGGCGTATCATCCTCAGACGGATGGGCATACAGAACGTGTGAACCGTGTCCTTGAAGACATGCTTCGCATGTATGTGTCCAAGTCACAGACTGACTGGGACGAGAAGCTGTCGTGTGCTGAGTTTGCTATCAACAACGCAGAGCACTCCAGCACGGGCTTCACGCCGTTCATGTTGAACTATGGTCATCACCCGTACCTACCAGTATCGGTGTTGCCAGAGTTCAGGGTCCCGGCTGCCTCGAGCTTTGTCCAACGCATTCAGAGTTTAGTGGCAGGAGCTCGGCGCACCCATCGCATTGCGACGGAAAGCCAGGCACGTTACGCTAACACGAAGCGTAAGGATGTCACGTTCGCTCCAGGAGATTGGGTCCTGTTGTCGGCTAAGAACCTAAGGTTCAAAGAGGGCACACCGAAGCTGTTGCCTAGGTGGGTCGGGCCGTTCCAAATTGCCAAGTCTGTAGGAGGCAGCTCCTATGAGTTGATCCGCCCGGCACGATGGAGGATACATGACGTGTTCCATGTATCACAGCTGGAACGATACCGCCAAGATGGCACAGTCCAACCACCACCACCTGTTGAGGTGCTGGAGGGGGAGGACGAGTACGAGGTGGAGAAAATTCTTCACCACCGGAAGGCTCGCAGCTCGCATGAGTTTCTGGTCCGGTGGGTGGGATACTCCCGTGAACATGACACGTGGGAATCAGAGGCGAACTTGCGGAATGCCCTTGGGGCGTTGAAGGAGTATTGGCCACAGGTCAAGACGGGCTAGGACCCAGGAGACACACAAATGGCCTTGAGTCGGGCTGTTGTCACTTCGGGGGTCGTGGCATTCGATCCATATGTCCAGTCGACGGGACATCCCTCGTTAGCGGCGAAGTGGTTGCGTTGTTCAACATGTCGTCCTACTCAATAGCACCTCCCTGTCCCTGGCTATGCCATGTTGAAGGGCCCATTCCGTTCACTGCGGACTTAGTAGCGCCTCAGATAGTCTCAAGGGCATGGTGCACCCCGGGTCCTGGACTCGGTGTCTGAGAGTCTCTGCTGATGGTGGGTTGTGACTCTAGAGTAACCATGTACTCTAAGCGCTATGGTGATGGTCAGTGAAGCCCGCAATAGCTTGAATAGCCAGATGGATTTCTGGTGTCGGAGGTTGTACTTCCGAGTGTGCTCCGCGGGCAGCCCAAATGAGCATGGGTGTGGATTGTCGATACTGCTGGTCTGACGAGACCAGGGCGGGTGGCTGGACAAGAGGTATGGGACTCTTGTCTGTAGGGCTTCCTGCGAAGGTGGCTGGTCGGGCCGTGTTACACGTTGACTGTAGTGCTTACTGTGTGGGAGATGCATCCCCCTCAATCCAAGACGGCTTGAGCCTAGGTGGGGGAGGGTGTAACGATCCGAGCGAAAGGGGTCCCTTGGGGAACCGATCGGCATCGAGCCGATAGCGCGTGATCGGAGAGCGGGGTACGATGACCTCATTACGTATTCTGGCCAGCTTGGCTGGCGGGGTCGCACCTGTGTGAGGTCATTCTCACATGAACCTATCGTGAGATCAGCTGATAGTACAGCATGCCTGACCAGGGTCGGTCACCAGTGACTCACCACCTGAATCATCATCACTTAATGTCCTCCGTTAATTGTCTAAGACCTTGTAGGGGCTGGTTTCAGCAAATGGCAACATCAAAACAGGATTTGAAGTTAAATGTTACTCCCTGTAACTCACACTCTTTAGAGTAAGTGAACTGTGCTCAAACAAAAGCTTGCAGAAGTGGACGAAACACGACCAAGCAAACGACACAGGAGCTTGATAAGGGAACTCAAGACTGACTGACCTGTTAGAGCACTTCCTATTTATACTAAGGAGACTGCACATTTATTAGCCTCCTGACAGGTTTGCAACTCCAGATCTTGAAAGCGTACGGGCACGATCAAGTTTGCATGCCATCAGAACTATGCACTGGAATTTCAATGTACCTATGATTCGACATGGTCGTCGATGAACAGTACGAATCTCGGTCGATGATAGTCTCGAATCTAAGTGACTCGGAACTTTAACTCACCACCGATACAAGTCATGAATCAGAAACCAAGGACCGCAGGACTTAAAGTCTCACGATCGATGAGATCCGGAATAAGTATACCTTACTAGAGAGCTGGCAGAAAACAGGCCGGAATTGTACCATTGCCCCTATAAATCACTATGAGTGTCATTTAACCTTAAAGTACCATACAGTACAAACACACCCAAGTGAACTATGACTGTACCTCGTTGTTTATGAGCATTAATGTTCAATATTGTAAGTCTTATAAACCCTTGAAATGAATTGATGTGGCTCACAAACATGCTAATATGAAATGACCCAACATGTTGCACAAATACCTAAGGTATACATGTTAGTGTCTAATTTTCTAACAGCTGGTTACCTTATCATGATAATCGCGCTTGACGTCTAAGGTGTTAAAGACCTAGAGCTTTGGCGTGCTATATAGCCAAGACGTCTTGTCTGTCGACACCACTGCAAGCGCAACGACGTATATACGAGGATCCTCAAGGTAGTACATCCCCGCCTCCACACACACATGTGTTGAGTACTGGACTTCAATAAGTATTGTGGGTACCCTGGGGTACCCCACGTGACGCACAAGCCCCATGCCTATTTTTAAACCCTAGCTCCCCTACCCTTCACTCCGCCAAACACACAAGTACAATCGATTTTTCAACCGCGGATTGTACCCCTTGAAAGGCGTTGGCCGGACCTGGCAGTACCATCACTTGTAGTCCACGTGGGCTACTTCAGTCCAAAAGCTAGCTCGATGCCCCAAGAATCTCGCGCCTTCGGCACAAACCGAAGTGGTGAAGACGCAAGCCGCAGAGAAGGTAGCCCAACTACAATGGGTCCGCTTGCATTTTCTTTTAAATTCAAAGTAGACAAAATCTTTGTGTGGGTGTGGAGGAAGCGTGCGTGGATGGGGATGGTGGGGTACCGGATGTTGGCTCCGTTGTAGCAGTTCCAAGGTTAAGTTGCGAATCACGGCTTTTCAGCACTTTTCGGTTCAACATTTGGAGCTACAGTGTTATAAGTATGCATTTTCAATGTGGTAGGCTGGCCTTATTTGAGGCGTTACTCGTTGTTAAAGGCGTGGTTGGGCACACGGGCCCGGCAATGCTAGTTGTCTCATGGGGGACCGGGCTTAAAGCATGTGGGTTCGAGCGTGCCTAAGTGAAGGAACTCAGATTTTGGGGGCCTATTGTTGCTTGCGCAATACTACGTTCAATAGTTAAATCCGGAGAAGTTCCAGTCTGCGCAATGAAAATATACTTACTTGGGGACTATTTAACGCTTTTGGTAAAGGAGGACACTGCCTACTGAATCTGTGGACCAGCTGCAAACCCATTGTGTTATGGCAATCAGCGGAAGAGTATTTTACTGAGGCAAAGAGATCCGTTCATGAAGACGAAGATAGCGACTGATTACAATGCGTGAAGTTCTCGTCTTAAATGCGATGCAGAGCGGCCAATTATAGAATGTACGCGTTCATCTAAGTATATATGAAAACCAGAGAGAACTGTACGGGATCTCCCCATGCACGCATATGAAGTACAAGGTAATGGTTGTCTTTAAGTTGAGTTGTGAACATACATTATAGAATGCCTTGTGCTTTAGGTGATCTTCAAATGTACATTATTAGGATACGGGTCCACTATCCACATAAGGTACCTCAAGACACGTTCGGACGAGGTCTATTTCGAACATAAGGTACAATCTGATTTAGATTACGCGTTAGCGTGAAAGGACTATTAAAGCTGCGATCACCGCATAGTCGAGCAACTGGTTTGGAAAGATACTGGGCACATAAGGATGCCAGTCTTGTTCATGCAGTTGCATGTGTCTACAAGAGCAGACAGTCGTCAAGGACTGTAGCTGGAGAGGCACGAACTTACGACCTGTCTGCTTGCTTACAGGATACGCCACTGCCCATAACCTTTTACAGGTTATGGGCCCACGTCCTTCCAGCTGAGCCAAGGGCAGACAGGAGTGCATGGCATCATCGGATGCATCTGTACTGGGTTTTCCACGGACTCGCCTGACGGCAAGAAGAAGTAAAAAAGGAACAACTGGATATTCACTCAGAAGGCCTACCGACAGAGTCTTCAATATCTTGGGAAGTTTTTTTTTTTCGTGAAGTGACCTGAGATTATCACCCGTCGTCGTTGTCGTGAGACCGTCAGTAGGTCCGGGTGGTCAGGCAATTGAATTGCTGAAGAATATTTTGCATATCTTGCATATTAAGGGTACATGCTAGACCTCGAAAGGGTGGAATACTTGAAAGTGCTGTGGTGCACGCCGGAAGGGTATACTTAAACCAGCTGTGTCAGGCTGAACGCTGTGAGAGCAAGTGAAGTGTATGACCAGACCTCAAACTCGTTCCCAAATCAAGGTTTCTGAAAGTAATCCCAGCAGTACAGAGACTATGGCAACACCAGCAGGAGGCAGCACGGCCTCCTCAGGAGCTGGACAGTCAGGACAGACCACTGGAGGCACTGCAGCCAGCTCGTATGCATACACGATGAACTCCTCCAATCCCAAGATGTCTACACAGCTGAAGGCTGATCGCACTAATTTCAGTGCCTGGCGTGAAGAGCTGGAGTCTTGCGCAATGCAAAAAGGAGCAATGGGAGCGTTGGAGACAGCTATGCCTAAGACCGCAGAGAACGCAGCAGTAAAACTGTAAAAGGTTATGGGCAGTGGCGTATCCTGTAAGCAAGCAGACAGGTCGTAAGTTCGTGCCTCTCCAGCTACAGTCCTTGACGACTGTCTGCTCTTTTAGACACATGCAACTGCATGAACAAGACTGGCATCCTTATGTGCCCAGTATCTTTCCAAACCAGTTCCGTTACATGTTGATCTGTCAATGAGCATCTACACACGGATAAGCTCCTGACGGCTGAAAGCAAGTAACTTCCTATACTCAATCAAGACTCCGTCCCTTAGCTGTTTGGGAGACTTGATTGTCCACTAAGATGGTTCACTTACAAACAAGCAATCAAACATGAACACATTACCAATACACATCCTGCGTCACCGCACCTGTAAGCAAGCAGACAGGTCGTAAGTTCGTGCCTCTCCAGCTACAGTCCTTGACGACTGTCTGCTCTTTTAGACACATGCAACTGCATGAACAAGACTGGCATCCTTATGTGCCCAGTATCTTTCCAAACCAGTTGCTCGACTATGCGGTGATCGCAGCTTTAATAGTCCTTTCACGCTAACGCGTAATCTAAATCAGATTGTACCTTATGTTCGAAATAGACCTCATCCGTACGTGTCTTGAGGTACCTTATGTGGATAGTGGACCCGTATCCTAATAATGTACATTTGAAGATCACCTAAAGCACAAGGCATTCTATAATGTATGTTTACAACTCAACACTTCCCCTTGCCTGCATGCTTGTTGTGTTAATTAATTTTATGCCTTTCCCTCAGAGGAGTAATAATGGCAAGTCTCCGTATGAAGACAATACCAATTAGGAAAGAGAGGCAGAACCCTGAGTTCTGCCAGGCAATACATGCATTTGAACGAAGACTATCATAACGCAAGTTACAGACACGTTTGTAGAAAGGAGGCATATGGGGCAAGCACGGATAGGGAAGGCACTTGGTTGGAACTATAGTGGCACTCCGGGTGTCTATCAATCAGTTGCTAACCAGTCCTTGACTTGTATATGTCCATGCCTACTTAACAACGCACAAGTAGGAGGACATCGTCTAACACCCTCCGTGCCGCCACCATGCAGGTGACTTAATCCTTATTGTATTCCTGGATTTAGCACTCAGATGAACATTGTTAGAACATGTTAGACATATAGAGTTGAGTTTAGCTCATCGGACAAAGTAATGAACACGACCTGGGTGAGAGCAGGTTAGGCGTGTTTGAACTGCGTCACCTTGTTAGGAGAGATGAGAGATATTGTAACACTTGGTTGGAACTATAGTGGCACTCCGGGTGTCTATCAATCAGTTGCTAACCAGTCCTTGACTTGTATATGTCCATGCCTACTTAACAACGCACAAGTAGGAGGACATCGTCTAACACCCTCCGTGCCGCCACCATGCAGGATACGCCAAGCCCAGAATATTTCAGGTTATGGGCCCACGGGCTCGGATGCTGAGAGTGGGTGGCGCCTAAATCGGAGCTCACTAGACTGTGAATGGCGAAGAAGCGGACAAAGCAAACAGCCAGGAAGACCACCAACCTCAACGTTCCAGCGCGCTTGAGATCAGGACCTCCGTCATACAACGAACTAATCAGAGAAGGAGGACAACGTGGAGACCGCAATCCTGACGAGAGAGCCTTTATCGTCAAAGACTACATCTTTCACCTTCACGTTGGCTGTCCGTTAGCTCAACCCACCTGGTTCAGAAGTAAGATCTTGCTGCTACCTTGCGAGTACTGGAGTTATAAGACAACTGGGGAATTATGACTTCCAAGAAGAAAGGATCATCAGCTAGTGGAGCATCAACGTCAAGCAGTGAACCAGCCTCATCCACACCCATCAGAGAACCGTGTACTCCCAGCACCTCAAGAGGCAGCGGAGATGAGCTGCCCAAGATTATCCCAACAAATGTCAAGGTACACATAAAACTGAAGGAACGGGGGACAAATATTATTGTTTGGAAGAATGCATTTTTGGCAGCAAATGAGTCAAAAGGGTCTTTGCCTGCCATCCTGGAGGCTATGCCTGGTACAGCACATGACGCAGCCGCAATGTTACTGATTTATGAGTCAGTCCCAGAGGAATGGCTGGGACCTCTGTCTAATCTGCCCTCTGCTTGTGATGCATATGAGTTCATCTGCAGAAAGTTTATTGGTGGATATAATATCGAGGCCAATGCAGATTGGCTCCAAGAAATGAGCCAGGGAATGAAACATGACGAGACGATTTCGCAATATGTCAACAGAATGATCAACCTGAAGGCATGCCTTGACAGGAACAACCATGCTCTACTGGATGCACACGTTGCAACCCAGATTGTGCAGGGCTTGCCTGATGCAGCTAAAGAGCCAGGAATGATCACAACTGCTGCAGCACAACCCCTGGAGAAGCTGGCTGGACTTCTGCGCAACACAGCAGCTGCAGTGGGTTTTGATGAATATGCTCCTCGCCAACCAAGGGTTTTGGCTCTTGGACAAGGCTCCAGTGGAGCCAATACCCCACCAGCTGCCAGTGCAGTCCATCAGCAGGCCCAACCAACTGTCTCTGAGGCCAAGTCCGAGACTAAGGGCATCTGCAACTACTGCAATAAGAAGGGGCATTACTGGAGGGACTGTCGAAAGAGGAAGCGGGACGAGGAGACCCAACGGAACGTAGTGGCAGCGGTCCAACAATTGCAGGGAATGTGGCCACAGGGACCTCCACATATGGGTGGCCCACACCCTCCTGCAGCCCAGCTGGCGCACCCTGGACTGGATGCCTTTCCGGCATGGTTCCAACCCCCAGCTCCCCCACCTCCACCACCTGGAGGTATGCCATACATAATTTCCCTCAACATCCTGAAGACTCCTGTCAGAAATTCGTCTCTGCAATCCTGGCTGGTGGACAGTGGAGCATCTGTACATCTGGTGAATGATGTGACCCTACTACATAATCCAACTGTGCATGCCAAACCCATCCCATTACATCTGGCCACTTCAGATGCCACTGGAGGAATTGTAGCATCAGGCTCTGTCTGCATCCTCAGTCGAGTGGGAGTTCCCCTGTGGATACATCATGTTCAGTGTGTTCCTTCTGCAACCTCAAACATACTGTCAGTATCTGCAGCATTGCGGGATGGGGCAGTCTTTCGCACAGATGATGTTGGAGCGTTCACTGAAGTCTGTGGTCCAAACAGCTGGAGGTCTCGGATCAGTGCAGAGAAAGGGCTATTTTATATTCATCAAGTTGTAGCTCTGAGTCCCAGTGTTAACCACAGAAGAATTTCAGCTGCTGTGAAGTCCAAAACCCCCACCCAAAACTCACACAACTGTGCCAGACGATACCTCTGGCATAGCAGAATGGGACATCCAGGTGAAACATGGATGCAGCGCCTAACCAATGAGGACCTGGTCTCGGGACTTGATACATCCCTATGTCCCTGCTCCAATTGTCCAGTCTACTGTGAAGCATGTATTGAGGGAAAGACGTCTCGGCCTCCATTTGGAATAAGCAGTAGACCAGCTGTTGAACCACTTGACAGAGTACATATTGACACTGTGGGCCCCATTTTTCCTGCTGCAGTAACTGGTGAACGTTACTGGGTGACTGCTTTGGATGAGTCATCTCAGTTAAAGGCGGTCCTGCCTGTGAAGTCCAAAGATGCCATCAGTGCTGCTGTGAGGCACCTCATTCTATACTGGCAGACCCAGAAGAAAACCAAAGTGAAGTGTGTCCGGTGTGACCGTGGAACTGAATTTCTGAATGCCACGTTCAAAGAATTTTGTGCATCCCAGGGGACTAAATTGGAGACCTCAGCTCCTTACACCCCGCAACAGAATGGAGCGGCTGAAAGAGCCAATCGCACCCTCAAGGAACGTACCAGGACTCTTCTGGCTTTTGCAGCTGCCAGTCCAACGTTGTGGAAGGAGGCCCTGGAAACTGCATGCACCCTACTGAACATGGGTCCCAGTACCGGGAGGGACCGCACGCCATCAGAATTATTTTTTGGCTACAAACCAAATGTAACCCCACTGCGTACCTGGGGTTGCTTGGCCTTTGTGCACATTCCTGATGTCCAGCGCTCTGTGTTTTCCCCTAAAACTGTGCCAGGGATGCTTACTGGTTACTCAGCCTCCTCCAAAGCCTATCGGATCTATGTGGGAGGGGGTATCTGGAAGGAGAGCAGAGATGTGGTTTTCGTGGAGCACCTCAGGGGAGCCTCTCGGGTTGGCATGAGCGTTTCCTCAACACAGTCTACAGAGTTTCTGTGTCCTGAGCCCTCTGCAAGTGACACTCCCCCAGTCTTTCCCGGCACCTCCCCTGGCACAACCAACATCAGCCTTGAGACAGATCTTGATGACCCACACAGTGAGCCTGAGTACCTGCCAGCCTCCAGCAACCTCCCCACACAGCCTGTCACAGGACCCCCCAGTGAGGCTGAGCCCGAGCCTGAATCCAGAAGACTGTGTGACCCAGTGGAGATGGATCAAACCCTGGAGGCAGTACAGGACTTAGCCAGAGGAGTGAGACAGGACTCCCACCTTCGACCGCAGATGGAGCGAGCCCAGGAGGTCCTCAGACCAACTAGGTCTGATTGCCGCAACCACCAATTGGATGGCCTGACCCGGGCTCAACGACACGAACAACGCACTGCCGCCAAAGACCTCCTGCTGCCACAGGAGAAGGGAGAGAGCAGAGAGCGAGAGGGGTTGACTGAATGTGACTCTCTGTCACAGGGACCAGGGGAAGTGCAGCTAGAGGGTGATTCACATGAGGGGCATGAATTGCATGTGAGTGCAGTGAGGGGGGCAGCTACATGCAAAGCTGCAAATGGTCCCGGGGAGCTGAGCAGTATGGGTGGGTCTTGTTCAGTGACTGAGAGAAATGTAAGAGATGTGACCATGCAGAGTTCTTCTGGCAACCCGTCCAGTCAGAGCACTCCTGGACGGGACTGTGGTGGCAGCCACCGGTCAGAGGAAGCATCATATGCTTTCTCTGCACCAGCCAAACATGATTGTGAGCGGGAGACAGGATCTGCATCCTTGACTCCATGTAAGGGACGAGAGGAGGAGGTGAATCAGGAGCACAGACATTGTGGAGACAGACCAAATTACAAGTGCTCACTGAGAGGTACCTGTGCCTGGGAGAGTGATGTCAGAGATGTGAGGTCACTCCCAACAGTGACATGCAGTCGGTCTGAGAGGCATGTGGATCACATAAATCAGGGGAAGTATGCAGACACTCTGCCATATCCCGATGTTGCTTGTGAGAGACCTGAAGAGTCTGAACTCTTGCAGGCATGTCAGAGTGTGTCTGAGGAGGTGAATCGGAAGTCTGGACAATGTGAAGGGATTCCAAATTACAAAGACTGTCCGAGAGGTACCTGTGCATGGGAGGATGATGTGAGGGATGAGCAGAGTAACTTGTGCAAAGCCAAGTGTGAGTCCAAGCGAGAGCGTGCTATGAGAGAGCATTCTACTTCTACTGGAGAGCCTGTGATGTGTAACTCAGCGAGTGTCAGTGGAAGAGTAGTGGGTTCTGGACAAAGTGAGAGAAAATCAGGCAATTCAGAGGAAAAGCACACAGGTGTCAGATTTGGGAAAATTCTCGTTCCCTCTAATTTGAGAGAAGCACAGATGTCTCCCCAGTGGGAATACTGGAAGGCAGCTATGCAGGAAGAGCAAAATTCTCTAGATACTCATGAGGTCATGGAGTATGTTCCGAGACCTCGTGGACATAAGGTTATTCCAGTTCACTGGATATTTTCAGTGAAAATGGATGCACATGGCAATGTTATGAGATTCAAGGCCAGATTAGTGGCACAGGGATGCAGACAAATCCCTGGAGTGGATGTGATGGAGGTCTTTGCTCCTACTAGTAGCTATGGAGCTAGAAGAGCTCTGCTTGCTGTTGCTGCAAGAGAGGGCTGTGAAATTCATCAGGTGGACGTTAAGACCGCCTTTCTGAATGGTGAGCTCGAGGAGGAAGTATATGTAACGCAACCTCCTGGCTTTGAGAATGGTGATAAGAATATTGTGTGCCGATTGAGAAAGGCGTTGTATGGCCTGAAGCAGGCTCCACGTGCCTGGCACAAAACCCTGAATGACAAACTTGAAGTCATGGGGTATGAGGTGTGCAAGAGTGATGCGGGAGTGTATGTGAGATGCTCTACTGATGGAGGAAAGTCCTATGTGCTGATCTATGTTGATGATCTTCTGATAGTTTCCAAGGGCATGTCAGAAATCGAGAGAGTGAAGGGACTTCTCAAGAAAGAATTCACCATCCATGATCTTGGGGAAGTGAAGGATTTCTTGGGATGTCAAGTGATGAGAGATAGAGATAAAGGGCTGATCACCCTGAGTTGCATCCCTAAAATCGATGCACTTGTAGAGAAATTTGGCTTGGATCTTGAGTCAGTGGGACCTGATACTCCCATGACAAAAGATTTCGTAATGTCCCAAAGGCCTGCACCGAGAGATGGGAGCGACAGCATTGGTGCTGGCAGTCCACTACCTCCAGGTCACCGTTACTGTGAGTTAGTAGGGTCTCTTCTGTATATAGCCAACACCACACGTCCCGATATAGCTCAGGCAGTAGGTGTATTGTCTCGTTATCGCATATCTCCCACCACAGCACATTGGAATGAAGCCATCCGTGTGTTGAAGTATCTGAAAGGAACCCGAGATTTGGTTCTAACTCTCGGAGGGGGGGAGATAGAGCTAGAAGGCTATGTGGATGCCGACTATGGAGGTGATCAGGATCATCGCTTCTCTACCACTGGCTTTGTCCTCACTGTGTTTGGAGGAGCAGTAGTGTGGGGAAGTAAAAAGCAATCTGCTGTTGCCACTTCAACAGTGGAGGCTGAATTCATGGCAGCAAGTGCTGTTGTGAAGGAAGCAAATTGGCTGAGAGGTTTCCTGGAGGAAATTGGAGTGTTACCGTGGATAGTGAAGATTCATTGTGACAACCAAGGGTGTATAAACCACCTGAGGAATCCGGTGTACTCCAAACACACAAAGCATATTGCAATTAGCTGTCATTTCGCACGTGAAGCTATTGCAAAGGGGCAGGTTGAATTCAAGTACATTCAATCTGCTAGAAATGTGGCTGACATTTTTACCAAACCACTAGTTAGACAAGTGTTTCTGGGACATCGTAACTCACTGGGACTGGCCAAGTTTCTGTGAGGTAAAGGCAAGGGGAAGTGTTGTGTTAATTAATTTTATGCCTTTCCCTCAGAGGAGTAATAATGGCAAGTCTCCGTATGAAGACAATACCAATTAGGAAAGAGAGGCAGAACCCTGAGTTCTGCCAGGCAATACATGCATTTGAACGAAGACTATCATAACGCAAGTTACAGACACGTTTGTAGAAAGGAGGCATATGGGGCAAGCACGGATAGGGAAGGCACTTGGTTGGAACTATAGTGGCACTCCGGGTGTCTATCAATCAGTTGCTAACCAGTCCTTGACTTGTATATGTCCATGCCTACTTAACAACGCACAAGTAGGAGGACATCGTCTAACACCCTCCGTGCCGCCACCATGCAGGTGACTTAATCCTTATTGTATTCCTGGATTTAGCACTCAGATGAACATTGTTAGAACATGTTAGACATATAGAGTTGAGTTTAGCTCATCGGACAAAGTAATGAACACGACCTGGGTGAGAGCAGGTTAGGCGTGTTTGAACTGCGTCACCTTGTTAGGAGAGATGAGAGATATTGTAACACTTGGTTGGAACTATAGTGGCACTCCGGGTGTCTATCAATCAGTTGCTAACCAGTCCTTGACTTGTATATGTCCATGCCTACTTAACAACGCACAAGTAGGAGGACATCGTCTAACACCCTCCGTGCCGCCACCATGCAGGATACGCCAAGCCCAGAATATTTCAATGCTTTATGTGTATCTTCTTCTCAAACCTAGTGAATCACGATGACCAACAAACACGGGCTTAGCAAGTGGCTTGGTCATAATGTCAGCCACATTTCGAGCAGATTCTACATAGAGGATATCTACCTGCCCAAGTGCCATAGCTTCCCTAGCATAGTGGAAGCTTACTGCAACATGCTTTGTGAATTTGGAATAAAGGGGGTTCCGTAAATTGGAAATGCATCCTTGGTTGTCACAGAAAATTTTGACTCTCCAAGGTGCAGCTCCAATCTCTTCCAAGAAGCCCCTAAGCCAGTTGGCTTCCTTCACAATATGGCCGGCTGCCATAAACTCGGCTTGCACAGTTGAGGTAGCAACTGAGCTCTGCTTCTTGCTTCCCCAAACCACGGCACTACCATAGACTGATAGAACATAGCCAGTGGTGGAATACCTGTGGTCCAGGTCCCCAGCATAGTCGGCATCAACATAGCCTTCTAGCTCAGGCCCCTTTCCACCCAGAGTAAGAGCTAATTCTCTCGTATCTCTCAAGTACTTCAGCACTCGAATGGCCTCATTCCAGTGTGAGATAGTGGGTGTCATTCTATACCTTGACAACACTCCAACCGCCTGAGAAATGTCAGGGCGGGTCGTATTGGCTATGTACAGCAACGATCCAATCAACTCACAGTACCGATGACCAGGTGGCAGTGGGGTACCTGCCCCATGTGACAAACCATCTGAGGACTCGGGGCTGCTGCTAGCCACGAAGTCCTTGGACATGGGGGTATCAACCACACGCCCATCATCAGCAACCCCAAACTTTTCCACAAGAGCATCAATCTTGGGAGTGCAACTCATGGAAATAGTGCTCTGAACTCTATTGCGTAGGACCTGACACCCCAGGAAATCATTCACCTCTCCCAAATCATGGATGGTGAAGTCCTTCTTCAACAACTCTTTCCCCCACTCAATCTCTGCAACCAATCTGGCAACTATGAGAAGATCATCAACATAAACAAGAATAAAGGACAGGTTGCCATCAGGTGCCCTCCTGATGTATACACCCGCATCACTCTTGCACACACTATACCCCATCACGCTCAACTTGTCGGTCAAGGTCTTGTGCCAAGCCCGTGGGGCTTGTTTTAGACCGTATAGTGCCTTCCTGAGCTTGCACACAACCCTCGTGTTGCCATTCTCAAATCCTGGTGGTTGGGTCACATAGACCTCTTCCTCCAACTCTCCATTGAGAAAAGCCGTCTTGATATCCACTTGGTGGATCTCAAGATTCTGTGTGGCAGCCACTGCCAGCACAGCCCTCCTTGCCCCATAGCTGCTGGTGGGTGCAAATACCTCCCCAACATCTATCCCAGGGATCTGTCTACACCCTTGGGCAACTAACCTCGCTTTAAAGCGAGTAACATTCCCATGTGCATCAATTTTAGTGGAGAATATCCAATGGACAGGAATAACTTTTTGTCCATGTGGTCTGTCCACATACTCTAGAACCTCATGGGTATCAAGGGAATCCATCTCTTCCCTCATTGCTTGTTGCCAAAAATCCCACTGAGGGGAGCATTGGGCTTCCCTCAGGTTAGATGGCACGTGAACCTTTCCCAGCTTGACATAAGGTACATTTTATACCTTATGCTGAGACTCTGCAGTACTGTCAGCACTCCTGGGACTGTTGTCTTTTGTATTCCTCTGATCCCAGTTCCTAGAATAAGGTACATTTTGTACCTTATGTTGAGATCCTGCAGTACAGCCAGAACTGCCAGAGCCCTCCCCAACTCTCTCTCTTGAACTGCCAGACTCATGCGCTCCACCATTACAATCTCTCACCTTTCTCAATGCAGGTGGAAGCAGCAGCTCTCTCTCTCTCCTGGACTCACACCTAGGTACACTACTCTGACTTTCCTGAGCTGCGCCTACTGTGTCAGGCTGCACCCCATAAGCATGACTGGTTCCCAGCTCAACTTGGCTACGTGCTTCCCCTGCTGCTGGCACTTCTAGCCCACTACTCTTCTCGCTAACATCTTCTCCAAGCATAGCCTCCCCTGTCTCAACCTGCCTCTGCAAATCAGGGAGACCTACCGAGGGTGGCTCACTCACAAGTACCTGGCCTGAGCCAGGGTCATGCATGGGGACCCCTACTGAGTCCCTCCTAGCCTGGCGCTGTTCATAACGCTGATCCCTTGTGAGGGTGGTTCCTGGGGGAAGTCTATGTTGAGACTTCCCCTGGAACCTGACCCCCTCCTGCATCTTCTGCAGTTTGTCCAGATGCGAGTGCGCTTCAGCACCCCCCCGAGCTAAATTTTGAAGATGGCCCAGCACTGACCATGACTGCGGTGAGGTCTCTGAAGTGGCAGGGGAACCATCATGGCTGCTGGGGGCTCCAGCCACAGGTCCGACTGAGCTCCTCAGCCTGCTGTGATCCTCTGGAGAGCTGGCAGTGGTAGCAGGAGATCCAGTGGGCTTGCACTCCACCACTGGGTCATCCTCTGCTTCCCAAAAATTCACGGGAATGGCTGTTGGTGAGCTGGGGACATTGGAATTGCCTCCCCTGCCCTGCAAGGACGCTCCTGAGAGCCATTGAGAGGATCCAGGTTGCACCTTAGACATACCCACTCTCTCCCCTCCTCTCAAATGCTCAAGGAATGTAACATCCCTGCTCTCTTTCCATACACCATTGCCTACGTACACTCTATAGGCCTTGGACTGTGGGCAATACCCAGTGAACATGCCTGGAATGGTCTTTGGTCCAAATACAGACCGCTGACCTGGGGGAATGTGAACATGTGCCACACAGCCCCATGTGCGCAAGGAAGCAACATCAGGCTTTACCCCATAGAACATCTCAGTAGGGGTCAGAGGCCTGCCTGTGGTGGGGCCCACGTTGTCCGTAGGCCTTCTGAGTGAATATCCAGTTGTTCCTTTTTTTACTTCTTCTTGCCGTCAGGCGAGTCCGTGGAAAACCCAGTACAGATGTATAGTGGCAAAGGAAGAGAGAGAGACGAGACACCAGTCAGGTTAGAGCATTCAGCGGAATCTCTTACAAGCCGGTCAGCACCGGGACTTCCTTCGACGCCAAGACGCGTGCCACTTTCCAGAACCTTCATTTCAGGACCCGGCAGCTTCCTGCCCAAAATCCTACACATTTCAGGACCTGGCAGCTTCCTGCCGTTACAACTTCCCCCTCCCCCACATGGGAGCGTCCTCGCTCACATCAGAGCAGTCATCACGAGCAAGACTCTGTAAGGTAAGAGTTCTTCAAGCAGTGTACATGCCGTCTACACTCAAGCAACAATGTTGTTTTACACACATAGCTTAGGCGACAAATTTGTTGAGCCTCCAATGGTGAGGTACGCCAGGGTACGTCAGTGAGCTTTGTTCATCATCATTCATTGCTTGAAATTGTCATGGCGGGCTTCAAAGTGGATCGATGATCTACACTTAACATCATGCGCGCGCTATACAGCTCACCGTACTGAACTTCCCACTTGTATAACAACGGGGTGACACGCGGGGAGCAACTAAGCCCTTCTCCCTCCCCCCGGCGGGCAGCCATGCTGTACCCGCAACAAACAAGTGCAGGAAAAGATCGCCTCTCCGTGTCTAAGTCCGCCTCTTCTTAGGCGCAGTATTCGTAGTTGCTGAGGCATGCGCATTACTTCGCTTCTTAGTACCGTTGCCTGCAGCCGCGACACCTTGCGTGCGCTTCCTTGTTCCCACCTTCTCATTGAGAGCGCGACCAGCCCAGTACTCCTGGACAACCTCTTGGGCATGTTCTATTAATCCTGCTTCTGGTTCCCATGAGTTTCGCTCAGGCCCGTAGCCTTTCCATTTCACCAAGTATTCTTTCTTCGGCGCATGGTGCGCAGCATTCTTCTCTCGATGCATCAAAATACACTCCACCTCGTATTCCCAATCACCATCAATCCAATCTGGCGGAGGTGAGGGAGCCACATTGACACCCTTATGATATGGCTTCAACAGCGACACATGAAACACATTGTGAATGGTGTACTCATCAGGCAACGCCAGCCTATATGCAACAGCGCCAATCCTAGCCAAATTCTTGAATGGCCCAATGAAACGAGGCAAAAACTTCTTGGTGCCAGGATGCTTCCAACGAATAATCTTAGTGGACAAGAGTACTTCTTGCCCAACTTCATACTCAACATGTCTGCGCCCCTGGTTAGCATAAGTGCGCTGCCTATCTTGTGCCTCAATCAGGTTGCGCTTCGCTAACGCGAGATCATCATGCAACTTTATAGCAAATCTTTTAGCCGACGGAAAAGTGGTCCCAGAAATCACTGCAAACGGCTCAATAGGATCCTCCCCATACACCAACCGGAATGGAGTTGTGCGAACGGATTCTTGATAAGCATTGTTATAAGCGAATTGTGCGGCTGGCACATGCACATCCCAATCATGTTGTGTAGGACTAACATAATGCCGCAACATGTCTTCCACAATGCGATTCACACGCTCAGTTTGGCCATCAGTCTGTGGATGATAAGCCGTTGAAACGACAGACCTCGTGCCCAAAATTTTAAACAACGCTTTAGTGAAGGCACTCGTGAACACCGTTCCGCGATCAGTCAACACCTCTTTAGGCATACCGTGCAGCTTAAACACACGATCCACAAACACATCAGCAAGACCTTCAGCAGACAGCTGATCAGTTGTTGGGATGAAATGCGCATATTTAGACAGTCGGTCCACAACCACAAGGATAGCATCATTCCCGTTCACCGTTTTGGGTAAGTCAGTAATAAAATCCATGGAGATGCTTTCCCACCTTCGTGAAGGAATTGGTAGAGGCTGCAGCAGACCAGCTGGCAGTGAGGTATCCACCTTGTTGCGCTGGCACGCATCGCAAACGCGAAGAAAATCTTCAACACCTTCCCTCAGCTTCGGCCACCAAAAATACCGTTGTATTTTCTCCAGCATTTTAGTCCGGCCCACATGGCCTGCCTGTGGCACTTCATGGTTTTCTTTGAGAATGGCTTCTTTGAGCTCTTTATCTTTACCATCTGCCATTTCGGGAACATACATTGCTTTTCCACGGAACCAGTAACCATCTTTAGCGACCAACTTCGCTCTTTGTCTTTTACGCCCATCCCTTAGAAGATGATCCTTCTCATACGCGGTCCGTATGCGGTGCAACCAGTCTTCCCCCTCGGGGCACCACATGGTGAACCCATCCGGGCACGCGTCGCCCGAGTCACTCGCTGCTCCAGGGACCACCCCACCTAATGGCGGGGCCGTACCGCCTCCAGTGGAACGCGCCCCCTTGCGCGTAAGTACAGCACACCTAATACGATGACCTATGCCGCGCCCCCCCATCGCGACCCTATGCTGAACAGAGCCCCTAGGAGTGTGCACCAAAGAACTAACGACGAACGCTGGATTCCTACTCAAAGGGTCCGCAACATCAGTACGACCGGGCTCATACTTCCACTCTATAGAGTACATCTGGAGCAACTCCGACCACCTGGCTTGCCGAGGGCTCAAAACCGATTGGGACGGCAAAAACGTGTTTGCTGCATGATCAGTGACCACTTCAAAGGGTTTCCCAAGGAGATAACATCGCCAATCAGTCAATGCCATACACACTGCAGCCAACTCTTGCTCGGTGACATGATAATTTCTCTCAGCATCAGAAAATTTCCGGCTCATATAGGCACATCGGCGTCCATTTTGCTCAAGCACAGCACCAACACCATTCTTTGAGGCATCACACACGACCCGAAACTTAGGCGCATCCGGGGAGAGATCAGGGATTGCCAACACTGGGGCATTTGTGATGGCCCACTTCAACCCATCAAAAGCTTTTTGACATGCATCGGTCCACAGCCAAGGGACACCTTTTCGCAATAAGTGATTCAACGGGGCAGCAAGTTGATAATACCCTTGTACAAATTTCCGCGAAAAATTGCAGAGGCCCAAAAACTGTCGTACCTCAGTGGCCGTCGTCGGTACGACCCACTTCATCACTGCTGCGACTTTATCCGGATCAATCTTGATTCCATGCTTCCCCACAATAAAGCCAAGATAGCGTAGTTCAGGCTGACAAAAAGAACACTTCTTTAGCTTCACAAACAATTTCTCTTCACGTAGGCGCTCGAACACTTTTTGCAAATGCTCTTTATGCTCTTCCTCGGTTTTAGAGAAGATCAAAACATCATCAAGGTACACTACCACAAAGCCTTCAGCCACAAAGTCATGGAATACGCGATTCATCATACGTTGAAAAGTAGCGGGGGCATTTGTCAAACCGAAGGGTAGAACTTTGAACTCATAATGGCCAAAAGGAACACGGAAAGCAGTTTTGGGAACATCTTCCTCTTGCAAGCGAATTTGATGATAACCAGAGAGTAAATCAAGACTTGTAAAGCACACAGCACCTTGCAGTTTATCAAGCAACTCATCAATCCGCGGGAGAGGATAACGATCAGGGACAGTAATGCGGTTTAACGCACGATAGTCGATAACCATACGCAACGTGTCATCCTTTTTCTTCACAAACAGAACAGGGCTGCTAAACGGACTGCAACTTGGCTGAATCAACCCCTGCTCAAGAAGTTCAGCAACCTGTCTCTGTGCTTCTTGCAACTCAGGCAAAGCTAAACGGTAACCAGGTCGGGATGGAGGAACATGTACACTATACAATGGGATAGTGTGGAACAGATGTCTGTCAGGAGGTAGGCCCTCTAATTTCTCAGAAAAGACATCACTGAACTCAGCACGAAGATGTTGACAAATGGGGTGATTCAATCCACTTTTATCAGAAGGGACATCGGCCTTGTTTGTAGGCCCAAAAGCAGGTTCGAACTCTTTAACATCATGATCATAATCGCTATGCCCTTCGTTACGCGCTTCGTTGCCCTCTTGCCTATCAACATGTTCATGCCCTTGCTCATCCGAGCGTGTCTCGTTATCATGCCCTTCATTCTTGCTTACCATGCCCACAACCACTGGACAGCCTTGCTTCATACAGCGCGCCAAATGCCTCGCAGAGATGACAGTGGACTTCTTTCTAGAAATAGATCTAGCGCTCTTAGCAGTAGCAGAAATGGACTTAACAATCACGCCTCGCCCTCTGTTCCAAAATGTACACGTATCTTCTGCTACATCAATCTTGGCCTTATAGCGCTTAAGGAAATCCATGCCCAACAAGACATCACAGTCACCAGCCAATTTTGGTAGCACATAATAAGTATGCACACAAGGCAAAGACTTGAAAACTGTTCTCAACTTCACTTGATGCACCACTTTTGCAATGTCACCCGTGGCCACTTCCACTTCCAATTCATCCACTTGT
This sequence comes from Botryococcus braunii, assembly GCA_002005505.1. Taxonomy (NCBI): domain Eukaryota; kingdom Viridiplantae; phylum Chlorophyta; class Trebouxiophyceae; genus Botryococcus; species Botryococcus braunii. The sequence goes on from MVGU01001680.1 coordinate 31,458, forward strand.
TGCGGGGTTATGTTCACTTCCTTCAGAAATTCTGCCGAGATGAATGAGAGTTCTCCCCCGGTATCAACTGCACAATCAGCGGTTGCCCCTGCAACCATACCGCGCAAGACCATTTGCGCTTCGGGGTGTTCTTTTCTCACCATTGATATACTGGGCCTCTTCTTGTCATACCACACTTCAAAAGACCACGGGGCCACAATTCTATCTTCCCCATGCGCACTTTTCAAAGCTACACTTTCGTTGCGCCTCCCCTCCATAATTCTCTCTTTACTTTTTAAAAGGGGAGCAACACTTACTGCCTTAGCAACTCGTTTGGGCAAAACAAAATAAGCGCCAATCTGACGGGCATTCTTCTTCAGGGCATTATACTCGGAGAGCACTTCATGGGCTTTTTCGGGCTTAAGCACGAACGCATACACATGACCATCTTGCAGGTTCACTTTGGGGGTATCTTCACAAACAAGGATTTCAATACCAGGTCCCCATTCCAAACAAACATGAGCAGCCACAAGTTTTGAGAAAGATAAGTCTTCATACCAACCAAAGCGTCCACGCCCACGAGATGATCCACGCCCACTCGGTGCATTGCCGCGACCAGAATTTGGGGGACCGGCGTGATGTGCTGGGGCTTGGGGTACCTGCGCAGATCCTTGCGAGAACCCGGGAGTCATAGGGCACTCGGACTGTTTGTGGCCAGGGAGGCCACACCCATAACAAGTGAGCGGCATGGACTGGGATGGAAAAGACCCATGATGAAAACCTGGGACATGGCGATGATGCGAGCGATCACCGCGATCAAAACCGCGACCACGAGCACGAAACCCACAAGCCTTAAACACACCGCGCAGACGACAAAACCCACGATCGAAACGACCAAACCCACGATAAGCATGGTGATTCGAAGGAAACATATCGGAACCGCGCGAACGAAACCCTTCAGCGACAGTATCATCGAGCCCATGAGCGATCTGGTAGAGCTCCATATACGAATCGAAAGCACGGCCAGTTTTGTGGTTAATTCGACACTGAGAATGCAACGATGCACGCAACCCATTCAGAAAATTCGTAACCTTCTCATTCTCCGTTACCTCCCCACCAGGCATGGAATTCAGGTCGGCAAGAGCGGAGTTAAACGCCAAGGCATACTCCTGAACAGACTTCGAACCTTGACGAACCCCCTGCCAGTGGCGGCGGCCTCCGTCACCCCTACATTCTTGTCATAAAAATCAAACAGGAATTGCTGAAAATCTTCGAAAGTAGGGGAAGGATGGGTTACGACATACGAGGACCAGTGACCCTGAATGCTTGTAGAGAGAAATGAGACGCCAACGCGAAGCTTTTGCTGGTCATCGTTGATTCCCTGTGCCTCAACATAATTCTTAACAATAGCAACCCAGTGCCTAGTGTTATTTCCCATGAACACCGGCGGCTTGCCTAACGCATTAGACGGAAGCTTGTGCGACACCGCAGGATCACGAGCAACCTCCGTCATAAAAACCTTTCACGCATAACTTGTAGCCCAGACAGGACGAAAAGCAGCAAGAGCACCTATCTTTAGAAATTTAACAGTAGCGACATAAAACTGGGCAATCGAACTAATGATCAGATCCGTATGATCGCCGACATCGTAGTTATCGCGCGCCACCTCGACCTTACACTTCGCCATCAGTTCATCAAAATCCTTCTTACGAAACCTTGGGTAGTCACTATCAAGCGTGAGATCCAGTGCATCAAGCTCGGCAACATCGCTGGCCGCCCCCAACTTCTCACAATACGACGTAACCAACGTAGTGAAAGTAGCTGCCGACATTATACCCAACAGGTAGAATAGCAAAACCTTGCTTTACTCGCCGATACCACCTTATAGTGGCAAAGGAAGAGAGAGAGACGAGACACCAGTCAGGTTAGAGCATTCAGCGGAATCTCTTACAAGCCGGTCAGCACCGGGACTTCCTTCGACGCCAAGACGCGTGCCACTTTCCAGAACCTTCATTTCAGGACCCGGCAGCTTCCTGCCCAAAATCCTACACATTTCAGGACCTGGCAGCTTCCTGCCGTTACAAGATGCATCCGATGATGCCATGCACTCCTGTCTGCCCTTGGCTCAGCTGGAAGGGCGTGGGCCCATAACCTGTAAAAGGTTATGGGCAGTGGCGTATCCTGTAAGCAAGCAGACAGGTCGTAAGTTCGTGCCTCTCCAGCTACAGTCCTTGACGACTGTCTGCTCTTTTAGACACATGCAACTGCATGAACAAGACTGGCATCCTTATGTGCCCAGTATCTTTCCAAACCAGTTCCGTTACATGTTGATCTGTCAATGAGCATCTACACACGGATAAGCTCCTGACGGCTGAAAGCAAGTAACTTCCTATACTCAATCAAGACTCCGTCCCTTAGCTGTTTGGGAGACTTGATTGTCCACTAAGATGGTTCACTTACAAACAAGCAATCAAACATGAACACATTACCAATACACATCCTGCGTCACCGCACCTGTAAGCAAGCAGACAGGTCGTAAGTTCGTGCCTCTCCAGCTACAGTCCTTGACGACTGTCTGCTCTTTTAGACACATGCAACTGCATGAACAAGACTGGCATCCTTATGTGCCCAGTATCTTTCCAAACCAGTTGCTCGACTATGCGGTGATCGCAGCTTTAATAGTCCTTTCACGCTAACGCGTAATCTAAATCAGATTGTACCTTATGTTCGAAATAGACCTCATCCGAACGTGTCTTGAGGTACCTTATGTGGATAGTGGACCCGTATCCTAATAATGTACATTTGAAGATCACCTAAAGCACAAGGCATTCTATAATGTATGTTCACAACTCAACAAAAACATTTCATTTTGCAGTCTGTCCCGTCCATGTGGCACGACGAAGTCAAACAGCGGGGGAGCGCTTTTGACTTCATTCAGTGGATGGCAGACCGCTGCACTGGAGGGAAGGACAGGGAAATCAACGAGAAGTGGATCAAGGGGCTCAAACAAGGCATGGTAAAGGGAGAGACAGTGCAAGAATGGTGCCACCGAGTCATCAGTATTGCCGCCTCCCTGGAGGCCAATAACCATCAGCTGAGCGACCGCCAGATCTGCAGGTATATGTATAAGGGACTACCTGCAGTCTTGCAGAACGACGCTTGGGCAATTACGTCCGCCAAGTCAGACCCCTACAACATGCTGGAGACGATCCTCACTGCCATTGAGAACTTGGAGTACCAGGATATCCCGCTGGCAGAGTCAGTGCAAGTCACAGCATCAGCTGCAGCAGTTATGGCAGCAGCAGCAGCAGCCGTGCCAGCTCAGGGTGGAATCCCTGGGCCTCCCCAAGGCGCTGGAGCTGCACCGGGCGCTGGAGCAGCACCAGGAGTGGGAGCTGGAGCACCTGCTGATGGTCAGGCCCCCTATGGCCCTTCTGCTCACAACGCTGGAGGCAGGGGGCGAGGGTCTGGACGTGGCAGGAGGCCAAAGGAGGAACTGGCGTGTCGCTTCTGCAACGGGACGGGACATTTCTGGAGGGATTGCCTGGAACTGAAGAGGCTGCAAGCTCTACGTGGCACAATGCAAGCTGCAAGTGCGGGCCCAGCTGCGTGGTGGGGCACTGGAGCTCCTCAGCAACAAGCCAGCTGGTGGGATGCTGGCCAGTCCAGAGGAGGCCCTCCCGTGTCAACCTCACATCCTCCTGGATCTGTGTCCACTATCTTCCCCTTCTTCCCAGGCTGGCATCTCCCACCACCTCCTCCTCCAGGTGCTGGTGAGCCTATGTTCGTTTCGTTGAATGTGCTTACCCCTACATCTCATGGGGCTTGCAGTACCTCGTGGCTGATAGATAGTGGTGCATCGGTGCACCTTGTAAATGATCTGTCTTTACTACACAACCCAGTCATGCATGCTCAACCCCTCCCTCTTCATTTGGCCACTTCTGATGCCAAAGGAGGGATAGTTGCAACTGGGTCTGTGTGTCTGGTCAATGCCAGACAAGAAGTGTTTTGGCTGCATAATGTGCAGTGTGTGCCCACTGCACACACTAATCTGATTTCTGTCACAGGAGCCATTCAGGATGGAGCATCATTCCTCACTGACAGTGCAGGTGGGTACACGACCATGAAAGGCCCAGCAGGCTGGTCTGGTAAGATAGCCAGAGAGCGAGGGCTGTTTTTTTCAGAATGGGTGTGTCCCGTCAAGAGCCAGCATGATGCGCAGCCACAGTCCAGTCCTCATGTGGCCTCGTATCATGCCAGGAAAGGGCACGTGTGTACAGATCGACTACTGTGGCATGCAAGGTTGGGGCATCCTGGGGTTAAGAGTATGACAAGGTTGGACAACGAAGACCTGGTCACTGGGATCAATGTGTCCCTTGCTCCATGCTCAGAGTGTTCTCCCCAGTGTGAGTCATGTATACAAGGGAAACATTCTCGCCCCCCCTTTCCAGCTTCCTCTAGGCCTGCAGAGAGTGTGTTAGATAGAGTGCATGTGGACACTGTGGGTCCCATTTCACCAGCTGCAATCACGGGAGAGCGTTTTTGGGTTACTGTTGTTGATGAAAAATCCCATCTGATAGCCTCATTGGCAGTGAAGTCGAAAGAAGCCATTCCCAAGGCCCTCATTGAGCTCTTGAAGTACTGGCAGACATTTCATGAGAAAGTGGTGAAGTGTGTGAGATCTGATAGAGGGACAGAATTTCTGAATCAGCAGTTCAAAGAATTTTGTGCTCAGCAGGGCACTAAAATGGAGACCTCAGCTCCATCCACGCCTCAGCAAAATGGACTTGCTGAGCGCATGAATCGGACTCTGAAGGAGCGCACAAGGACCCTGTTGGTGCACGCTGCAGCAGACCCTTCCTTGTGGAAGGAGGCACTGGAGTCTGCCACCCTGCTGTACAACGTGGGCCCCACCACAGGCAGGCCTCTGACCCCTACTGAGATGTTCTATGGGGTAAAGCCTGATGTTGCTTCCTTGCGCACATGGGGCTGTGTGGCACATGTTCACGTTCCCCCAGGTCAGCGGTCTGTATTTGGACCAAAGACCATTCCAGGCATGTTCACTGGGTATTGCCCACTGTAACGGTCTCCTTCCAGGTACTACTAAGCCAGCATTACCTAAGTCAGTCCCCCGTCACATGTGATGTCGGGACCTTACCCATCTGGCGTACCGTACAGTCCCCGAGGTCTTGTACCTTCATGTATGGCATGGGAACCAGGGCCAAGGCTAGAGAGGGAATAGATATACATATACAGATGGATGTCAATCATCTATCGTTGGCATAGCCTGATGTAACTGGCATCTGGCCTTATTCCTAAGTCCTATTCCGATGTCTCCCTATCTCTTCCTTTCCCTTAGCGCTTCCAGCGCTACATATGGTATCGACTTTTGGTTGCCGATTTCTCTGAATTCCGCTGAACATTTTTCGAGACTTGAATTAGTATCAAAGATGTTATCATGTCGCATGAGCTACTTTGAGTTGCCGCAGTATGGCATCTCGGAGTTTGAGTGTCGAAATCTCCTCTGCGCGGGCAACTCAGTTTCTTCATTTACTCGCGTCCGCATATTCAGAACCGCAGCTTGTTCACGTCAGATAAGTTTTTCATTTTTAAATTAAGCGTATTCTTTCAGATACCGGTAAGCTAACGTGACCTTATTTGCTTCCTAAAGTCATTCGCGTTGCGCGCCATACCTGCAATGCCCCGCTTGGTTACAATCATTGATTTTGCCATGTCTAATTAAATTCATCTGAGCTTTGCGCTTGGTGATTACGGGAAATTTCTGCGTGTTCGTGGCCGGTCTTGTGTGCATCACTCACCAATGGCAGGGAGCCTCATTGATGCCTCGATTCATTTGAGACTACCCCCGATGAACTCCAATTTTCCAGATAAGTACATGATAATGTTGTCTCTGAATTTTCATCTGCATCGTGAACCGTTCATGGGGACCTGCAACACCTGATCTGTCACCTAAGGTCCAACCCTTAACAGTTAAATTTGCAAGTTTTTCGACTGTTTCGGACTGAAATCAGCTATTTGAATCTACTGTACCTTTCTTTGGGACTTTCATCTCCACAGTGACCTTGTTCAAGTAACTGAATTGACATTGCTTTGGAGTCCAAAGCAGCTCCACATCTGCAATTGCTTCTCCGTTCTTTGTGACTGTAATTGTTGACAATATCAAGGCTTTCCTGCTGGTGTTGGCAGAGGCATGCATTCCATCGTGATTTGTGGTCCATAGGTAGCCATCTAAGCAAGGACCTTCACTCACAATCTTGAAAACCACTTGACGTTGCAAACCAAATCAATTGGTGATGACACACTTTGATTTGTGTGCTAAGTTTTTGGGCGCAGCGTTGCAGTGCACCTTTCATCCTTTATCGGTAGCAGTGGTTACCACATTCATTCAAATATCAAGGAAACCTGGGCAACGTGCAGCTGAAACCTGCAATGCTATGCAGCTGGCCCCATCTCAGGGGTTAACCAACTACAAGCTACGTTCCCTGATTGGTTTTCCTATTGGATGGTGTACTTAGGCCTTGACATACCTTTTAATATTAATACGATTGTGTCACCCATTCCATGAAGTGCGTTCGCTTATACGATGCGCGTACTTTCACTGCATGCTTAGTGCATGCTTAATGTTCTCCAACCATCACCATGTGAAACGTGCGTTTCTTTTAGAAACCCTACAACTTGCGCGTCAGCGCAACGACGCGAATGAAAACTTTGACCGGCTCCATTATGTTTTACTTCTTGCCAAGACCGTTGATTTCATTATCGAAGTATTCACAATCTGAAGTACTTTCATTCAGCACATTATAGACAAGCTTGCTTTCAAGTGTCAGGCAGATTCAAGTACACTGTTTTCTAGCCTGTGGCAAGTTTTGACACGTTTTCTGGTTATGTGGCCAGCCTCTCACACATATGGTGTTTCTCTTCTTTGCTGCCATTTTTTGGGTTATCAATACTTCGTGCACAAGTTCAGAAGCACTTCCTTATGCTTTAAGTCCACATTTTGATAGATCAAGCTAAGGACCATCGCTTCGGTGGCGGTAATAATATGACTTGCAAATCCCACTACCAACCTCTGATTTTCTAGCTTATTGGGCACACCAATGTATTGAGGAACACAAAAAGAAGATTAGCATCATGCGCAAGCACTTATTAGCCCGAATTGATTGAATGCTTATCTTAGCAATGTTGATCGCTTTTGCAAGCTTGATGGTTACAAGAGTCGGCAAAGCTTTTGATGTCTATACATGCTTAGCATTTGCAACCAAGTTGTGCAGAGCGTGGGCACGATAGATTATTGCTAAGCATTTCCGTAACAATTGCCAGTGCAACCTTGAAACCTGAAAGCAATGTTTGATGAATACTATCAACGGGCTAACTATTCTTTCAATTCTTCTATGCCGTAACTGTCATGTGACTCAAGTTCCATGATTGTGGGACATGGTCACACGTGGTCTATAACGCATCTTGGTACAAGCAAAGACTAAGATAAAGTGTGGGCTCTTTGCAGTGTACTAAAAAGATGGACATGTGAGGGTCCAGTGGACTCAACGGCTATCCAAACCTTTGAAACAATGCATTCTACGACGCCGGGGAACGGCGGAAACCCATTGTCGGGCTATGTTATGGCTGCCACTCACAAACCGGTTACAGCCAACCCCAGATAAGCCCTAGGGCTCCAAAATGCTCATTTCTGATAGGGACTCATGCTCTACATGCCTATGGAACCTTCATTCTTCCCACTCCCTCGATTTACTAGCTTGTATTTGCATAAATGCATGAAACGGGCACAATAATTCTTGAGGAATCTGATTGGGGACATCACCCCAAGGCATCTTCATGCCATTCTTTGTTGCAATTGCTTCTCCCCTGTTTCAGGGCACTGCTTGTTGCAAAATTTATAGATGCAAAGCTTGGCAACACTTTGGCAATTTCTGTACTTGCAAAAGCATTTGCATATTTCACTTTGCAGAGCTTTGGGCAGGACAGATAGTTGCAAAGCAAATACCGGCTATTTGCTACAATGATCGCAAAGCAGTTGCAATTTTGGAATACCATTTCAATGGTACCTCAGGGGGGCAATATGGTACCTCAGTTCCTCTGTGCCGTAAACCATATGCAAATTACTTGCTATGAGGGTTATTCTGGGATAACTGTCAAGGCATCTAAAGGCAATTTACCTTCAAACAGAAGGTCGACCCGTGACGCATCGAGGTCATGAACCCAAATGGAATACTTGGAAATTTACAAGCAATCTGGTGGGACTTGTGACAGTCCCCTCTCCGTCTACAAGTCTACCCACAGTCTCTGACATGTCAGGGAAGGGGGGCTGGCGGTGCAAGGGGTGGGCTGGCACAGGTCTCCCCTGGGTGAACTGGGGGACTTAGCATAAACTTGTGCTGAGTTTCTCTTTTACCCATGGGGCCCTTATGGGGAGGTCACATGGGTCGTCACGTGATGCCATTGGACTTTTATGGGGAGGTCCTTTGGTTTCTCACATGACGTCGTTTTGGGGAAGTTCAGGGGACGCCTTGACTTCTAAGAAAGTTCCGTCGATGACGCGATTTAAGCGGCAGCCTGGCCAGCTGCCCTTGCACGCCCACCGCCTACGTGGCGCCCGGGGCAAGTGCTGTCGTAACTGGATCAAAGACCATTACGACGTCGGGGTTCGACTTGCAGCGAAATATTCTTGGACGACCAACTGATCACTGGTCTGCAGTCTGGGAACATTTCGGGATATCCTGCAATTGTCATGACCTCCGACCCACAGACTTGCTCCTTCTCTCCACGGTATGGGACGTGGAGGAAGGTCGCCCTTCATACCTGCTCCTTCCCCCATGGTATGGGACGTGAGGAAGGTAGCCCATTAATCTTTGCTCCTTCATGAGGAGTGTAGCCATTGCTTCTTGAAATATATAAAGATTTGACTTTGCTTCTGATAGAAGATATCTATCATATATGATAGAATGGTTGACATGATTTTCCTGCTTTTGCCCTTTATGTCATAGACTTCCCCCACCATCAACCCACATGTGGGAGTGGCTGTGCACCTAGTTGGTGGCAGCGTCTGGTGGCTGGACGTAGAGGGTGTGGAAATCTACGGGTTGGGACCCCGTACCACTCAGCAGACCTCAAAATAATGAGACTCTCAGCCTACCGGTTACTTGGTTTCCCAATTGCCTAATACAACACTCAAAGAAAGGGGGGCTTGTTTTAAGAGGGGGGGAGATGTAACGGTCTCCTTCCAGGTACTACTAAGCCAGCATTACCTAAGTCAGTCCCCCGTCACATGTGATGTCGGGACCTTACCCATCTGGCGTACCGTACAGTCCCCGAGGTCTTGTACCTTCATGTATGGCATGGGAACCAGGGCCAAGGCTAGAGAGGGAATAGATATACATATACAGATGGATGTCAATCATCTATCGTTGGCATAGCCTGATGTAACTGGCATCTGGCCTTATTCCTAAGTCCTATTCCGATGTCTCCCTATCTCTTCCTTTCCCTTAGCGCTTCCAGCGCTACACCCACAGTCCAAGGCCTATAGAGTGTACGTAGGCAATGGTGTATGGAAAGAGAGCAGGGATGTTACATTCCTTGAGCATTTGAGAGGAGGGGAGAGAGTGGGTATGTCTAAGGTGCAACCTGGATCCTCTCAATGGCTCTCAGGAGCGTCCTTGCAGAGCAGGGGAGGCAATTACAATGTCCCCAGCTCACCAACAGCCATTCCCGTGAATTTTTGGGAAGCAGAGGATGACCCAGTGGTGGAGTGCAAGCCCACTGGATCTCCTGCTACCACTGCCAGCTCTCCAGAGGATCACAGCAGGCTGAGGAGCTCAGTCGGACCTGTGGCTGGAGCCCCCAGCAGCCAGGATGGTTCCCCTGCCACTTCAGAGACCTCACAGCAGTCATGGTCAGTGCTGGGCCATCTTCAAAATTTAGCTCGGGGGGGTGCTGAAGCGCACTCGCAGCTGGACAAACTGTAGAAGATGCAGGAGGGGGTCAGGTTCCAGGGGAAGTCTCAACATAGACTTCCCCCAGGAACCACCCTCACAAGGGATCAGCGTTATGAACAACGCCAGGCTAGGAGGGACTCAGTAGGGGTCCCCATGCATGACCCTGGCTCAGGCCAGGTACTTGTGAGTGAGCCACCCTCGGTAGGTCTCCCTGATTTGCAGAGGCAGGTTGAGACAGGGGAGGCTATGCTTGGAGAAGATGTTAGCGAGAAGAGTAGTGGGCTAGAAGTGCCAGCAGCAGGGGAAGCACGTAGCCAAGTTGAGCTGGGAACCAGTCATGCTTATGGGGTGCAGCCTGACACAGTAGGCGCAGCTCAGGAAAGTCAGAGTAGTGTACCTAGGTGTGAGTCCAGGAGAGAGAGAGAGCTGCTGCTTCCACCTGCATTGAGAAAGGTGAGAGATTGTAATGGTGGAGCGCATGAGTCTGGCAGTTCAAGAGAGAGAGTTGGGGAGGGCTCTGGCAGTTCTGGCTGTACTGCAGGATCTCAACATAAGGTACAAAATGTACCTTATTCTGGGAACCAGGATCAGAGGAATATAAAAGACAACAGTCCCAGGAGTGCTGACAGTACTGCAGAGTCTCAGCATAAGGTACAAAATGTACCTTATGTCAAGCTGGGAAAGGTTCACGTGCCATCTAACCTGAGGGAAGCCCAATGCTCCCCTCAGTGGGATTTTTGGCAACAAGCAATGAGGGAAGAGATGGATTCCCTTGATACCCATGAGGTTCTAGAGTATGTGGACAGACCACATGGACAAAAAGTTATTCCTGTCCATTGGATATTCTCCACTAAAATTGATGCACATGGGAATGTAACTCGCTTTAAAGCGAGGTTAGTTGCCCAAGGGTGTAGACAGATCCCTGGGATAGATGTTGGGGAGGTATTTACACCCACCAGCAGCTATGGGGCAAGGAGGGCTGTGCTGGCAGTGGCTGCCACACAGAATCTTGAGATCCACCAAGTGGATATCAAGACGGCTTTTCTCAATGGAGAGTTGGAGGAAGAGGTCTATGTGACTCAACCACCAGGATTTGAGAATGGCAACACGAGGGTTGTGTGCAAGCTCAGGAAGGCACTATACGGTCTAAAACAAGCCCCACGGGCTTGGCACAAGACCTTGACCGACAAGTTGAGCGTGATGGGGTATAGTGTGTGCAAGAGTGATGCGGGTGTATACATCAGGAGGGCCCTTGATGGCAACCTGTCCTTTATTCTTGTTTATGTTGATGATCTTCTCATAGTTGCCAGATTGGTTGCGGAGATTGAGTGGGGGAAAGAGTTGTTGAAGAAGGACTTCACCATCCATGATTTGGGAGAGGTGAATGATTTCCTGGGGTGTCAGGTCCTACGCAATAGAGTTCAGAGCACTATTTCCATGAGTTGAACTCCCAAGATTGATGCTCTTGTGGAAAAGTTTGGGGTTGCTGATGATGGGCGTGTGGTTGATACCCCCATGTCCATGGACTTCGTGGCTAGCAGCAGACCCGAGTCCTCAGATGGTTTGTCACATGGGGCAGGTACCCCACTGCCACCTGGTCATCGGTACTGTGAGTTGATTGGATCGTTGCTATATATTGCCAATACGACCCGGCCTGACATTTCTCAGGCGGTTGGAGTGTTGTCAAGGTATAGAATGACACCCACTACCTCACACTGGAATGAGGCCATTCGAGTGCTTAAGTACTTGAGAGATACGAGAGAATTAGCTCTTACTCTGGGTGGAAAGGGGCCTGAGCTAGAAGGCTATGTTGATGCCGACTATGCTGGGGACCTGGACCACAGGTATTCCACCACTGGCTATGTTCTATCAGTCTATGGTAGTGCCGTGGTTTGGGGAAGCAAGAAGCAGAGCTCAGTTGCTACCTCAACTGTGCAAGCCGAGTTTATGGCAGCCGGCCATATTGTGAAGGAAGCCAACTGGCTTAGGGGCTTCTTGGAAGAGATTGGAGCTGCACCTTGGAGAGTCAAAATTTTCTGTGACAACCAAGGATGCATTTCCAATTTACGGAACCCCCTTTATTCCAAATTCACAAAGCATGTTGCAGTAAGCTTCCACTATGCTAGGGAAGCTATGGCACTTTGGCAGGTAGATATCCTCTATGTAGAATCTGCTCGAAATGTGGCTGACATTATGACCAAGCCACTTGCTAAGCCCGTGTTTGTTGGTCATCGTGATTCACTAGGTTTGAGAAGATATACATAAAGCATGCAGGCAAGGGGAAGTGTTGAGTTGTGAACATACATTATAGAATGCCTTGTGCTTTAGGTGATCTTCAAATGTACATTATTAGGATACGGGTCCACTATCCACATAAGGTACCTCAAGACACGTTCGGATGAGGTCTATTTCGAACATAAGGTACAATCTGATTTATATTACGCGTTAGCGTGAAAGGACTATTAAAGCTGCGATCACCGCATAGTCGAGCAACTGGTTTGGAAAGATACTGGGCACATAAGGATGCCAGTCTTGTTCATGCAGTTGCATGTGTCTAAAAGAGCAGACAGTCGTCAAGGACTGTAGCTGGAGAGGCACGAACTTACGACCTGTCTGCTTGCTTACAGGATACGCCACTGCCCATAACCTTTTACACTTTACATTCCCTCCCCCTTGGAATGAAGATGACGGGCAAGGGCCCTTCTTCATGAAACGCAGATCATGAAGATAGATCAAAAAGGCAAAGGAAACCCTTCCGATCTTGCGCAATTAACCCACACACATCGGGTCAATTACAAGTTGCAGAGAAACAAGACATTGGAAGATACTCCAGGCAGGGAAAAGAGGAACAATTCCCTCCAATAGCACAGAAGATGGCGTTTAAGGGCCTTCCCTTCCAATAGAAAGTCGCATCTAGGGAAGAACTGTCCACCACTATAAGTTGATTCCAAGGGGCATGGCTCCCAATCCATATTACTCCCCCCCATCATTCAACCCAAGTACAGTAGAACAGTAAGCCAGAAAAATAAGGTACAGTGTACCTTATGCTGTACTGGGTGTTGTACTGCTTTTTGAAAGAGGGTCCACAGAGCCTAATTGCAAGGCACAAACACCATAAGGAGTACCCTCCCAGCCCCAAACCCTCCCAACCCAGAACCCACCCTCCCAAGTCTAAGCGCAGCCGCAGTACAGAGACCCATGCGGCGAAGATCCAGGCTGCCAAGAGGAAATCATTGCTCCAGCAAGGTCATGGCAGTACTGGCGCAGCCGCGATAAGGTCTGTCAGGTGCCTGACATTCCGAAGCGCCTCCCAGGAATTATCATGATCTGACCAGCCTTTCCATTTCACAAGAAAGCGCCAAGAGCGTCCAAATTTCCTCTTGCCCAGGATGGTCTCCACTTCATAGTAATCTCCTTGTCTGCCTGTATACAAAGGACCAGGGAAGGTAGGTTCTGCAGTAGGGTTAGTGGACGATACGTATGGCTTCAATTGAGACACATGAAAAACAGGGTGAATCCTAAAATCAGCAGGCAATTCCAGCTTAAACGCATTCACACCGACAGCTTCCAGGATACAGAAGGGGCCCATATACTTAGCTGATAGTTTAGAGGACAACCCAGAAGGGAGCTGGTTTTGGCGCACAGCCAATAACACTGAATCTCCAACCTGGAAAGGATGATCCCTCCTCTTCCTGTCAGCATAGTATTTCTGGCGCTGTTGGGAAGATGAAATATTAGATTTGGCACTATGCAAAGCCTGCTGCAAGTCCCCCACATATTCAGCAACGGCGGGCACCGACGAGCACGTAGGAACAGCAGTGGACAAAGGCGTAAGAGGGTTTCTGCCATGGTTCAGGAAAAAGGGGCTATGCTGAGTAGTGGCTTGTACTGAATTATTATAAGCGAATTCCACAATGGCCAAATACTTGCACCAATCATCTTGCCTGGGACCCTGTAGTGTATTGAGTGGAGGCTGCCGTAACCGTCAGCGGTCCGTTTGCATGAAGAGAGACGTATCCCCTGTGAACACCACCAAGTACTCTCAATGTCTATATAGACCAGTGCTCGCACTGCCGTCTATATCTGCCGACTGCTCTCCGATCAGGACACCCTTGGCCCTTCAGCAGTCCCAGGAGTTTAATGGCTACTCCCAACCAATCGCTATAACCAGTGTGCAACTCGTCACACACAAATAGCCTTACTGTTCGCACAACAGTAACATACAAGCAATGCAGCTCCTGTATTGAAATGAATGTGACAGCAGTATATCAAGCAATCCTTCAATACAGAGCAAACACTATTCAGCTTGGAGTTCGAAGCCCAGATGCATTCCACACCCCATCGAGACTCGTTACAAATGGTTTACCTATATTTACCTGTGAACACCACCAAGTACTCTCAATGTCTATATAGACCAGTGCTCGCACTGCCGTCTATATCTGCCTGCACCCGAGCGTTACGATTTACTTGTGGGTTCATCAGTGTCCATAAAATATATCTAAACCATATAAAACACACACGCAACCTATCCACATATGTGTACGTACCGACTGCTCTCTGATCAGGACACCCTTGGCCCTTCAGCAGTCCCAGGAGTTTAATGGCTACTCCCAACCAATCTGCACAATATGTGGATCATCAGAGATCAAAACAAAACAGTTATTTAACCAGCAGGAGCAAGCTTGTTATACGTATCTGTACTCACCGCTATAACCAGTGTGCAACTCGTCACACACAAATAGCCTTACTGTTCGCACAACAGTAACATACAAGCAATGCAGCTCCTGCAACACAAGACACATGTAATGTTTCATTATCAGCAGAAACATCAGTATGCATGTGCTTAACGCCTACGATCGCAGCCACACGACTGCGACCGTTACCCTTGCCAGCGATCGCAAGCTTACCTGTATTGAAATGAATGTGACAGCAGTATATCAAGCAATCCTTCAATACAGAGCAAACACTATTCAGCTTGGAGTTCGAAGCCCAGATGCATTCCACACCCCATCGAGACTGCCAAGCTTGCTCGCGATCTGGCGTTTCTATACCTCCTGATCGTAACCGGCGGTAACGGGACAGTTCCTTTCGAGAGGCTGTACCGTACTGCATGGCCACATAATGAACCCTGACACGGCCCTATGCCATCGTGTAGCCTTACAACTGTACCACAAATCCTGAACTTATACACGTGTACACGCTCACTGGAGTCTATTACTTGTGACACATCGTCACCAGTACAAGACCTGTACTGCATGGAGGTCTCTATATGATCAACCAAACTGATCACAAACATTCACCATAGAAACGCAATCAGGCGCATCCTCTTACTTGTACTCCACTCGTGGAGAGGTTCTAGTTATACAATGTTTCCTAAAACCACATGTTAAACTGATAGTACCCTTGTACGTTTGCCATCACGTATCTATACGTACCTATCAGTTTACACAACAGACCCACAAACCCTCTCAGCATGTCTTCAACGGTCCTATTAGCCCTCTCGGTCTGACCGTCGGTCTGAGGGTGGTACGCAGTAGAGATATTCAGTTGCGTGCCGAGTAACGACATGAATGCCTTCCAAAAATGACTAGTAAACCTAGGGTCTCTGTCAGATACAAGGGAAGTAGGCATGCCAAACCGTCTAAATACTGTGTCAATGAAGATCTGAGCCAACTGAGGTGCATTCACAGTTTTAGAACAAGGCGCTAACACAATCAACTTGGTCAAACGATCGACAAGGACTACGATGGAGTCATGTCCACAGCACAATGGCAGGTCTGTCACCAGATCCAAAGAAACACTCTCCCAAGGCGACTCTGGTACAGGCAAGGGCTGCAACAATCCAAAAGGTACTTTGCTAGTCCCCTTCATCCGTTGACAGCTAGTACACTCTCTGCAGTACCGACGTACGGCAGACAACATGGCTGGCCAATAGCAGAACCTGCACACTTGCTCAGCAGTCTTGTGAGCGCCCAAATGGCCTGAAAAAGGTGTGCTGTGACACTCTGCTAGGATCCTCTCCCTCACAGGGCCTTCTGAAACATAAATCTTGTCATGCTCGGTTTACAGCAACCCCCTTTTCCAACTCACGGTTCCCTGATCCAACAAACCAGGGACCTGTGGATCATTTCCATAACCCTTACTCAACTCTTCCAACAAGGTGTCTGACACGAGAGAGGAGACATGCAGAGTAGCTAAGTCTGCGCGCCGACTCAACGCGTCCGCGACCACATTATCAGTACCTTTGACATATCTAATGTCAGGCATGAACCTCATAATGTCAGTCAAAAAGCGCTCTTGTCGATCAGTACGCGTCGGTGCAGTTAAGAGGAATTTTAAAGCTTTTTGGTCAGTGTACACAGTAAACTTCCCCCCAATCAGCAAATGCTTCCACTTACGCAGGGCGCGTACAAGGGCCAATAATTCTCTGTCATATGGAGCCAACTTTCGCTCACTGGGCTGCAGTTTCCTAGACTCAAAGGCAACCGGCTGCAGTCCCTTACCTTGATCTTGCTGTAACACACACCCAATAGCAAAGGCAGATGCATCCACATGCACGACAAAAGTTTTTTGCAAGTCTGGTGGGAGCAAACAAGGAGCAGTACACATCAGATGTTTCAATTCACGGAAAGCCTTCTCATGCAAGTCATCCCATTGCCATGGAGCATCCTTTTTTAACAACTCAGTAAGAGGGAAGGCAACATGAGCAAAGTGGTCTGCAAATGTATCATAAAACTGTAGAAGACCCATGAACGAACGAAGTTCAGACACACAGGTAGGGGTGGGCCAATTCATGATAGCCTCAACCTTCTTCGGGTCCACCCTCACTCCCTCACTGGAAATGACTTGTCCCAAATACTCCACCTCGGGTGCGCAAAACAAACACTTGGAGCGTTTACAGTAAAACTGATGGTCTCGTAGTGCCTGAAGTACAAGTCTCAAGTGTTGCAAGTGTTCCTCAAAGACTTACTATATATGAGGATGTCATCTAAATAAACCAGCACAAACCTGTCTAAGTAAGGCGCCAGAACAGTATTCATCACGTATTGAAACGTTGCGGGGGCGTTTGTCAGACCAAAGGGCATCACAGTAAATTCATAGTGACCATACTTTGTCTTAAAAGCAGTCTTCTCTATACTAGTCTCATGCATACGGATCTGGTGGTACCCAGAGGCTGAGTAAGGTTTAGTAAAGAGCTTACTACCACACAACTGCTCGAACATTTCATCGATACGTGGCAACGGGTGTTGGTTTCTTATAGTCAGTTTGTTTAGAGCGCGATAGTCAATCCACAACCGCCAACCACCGTCCTTCTTGGGGACAAAAAGGATGGGAGCGCCGTAAGGACTAGAGCTGGGCCTGATGTACCCTCGTTCCAGCAACTCCTGCAGCTGTGCCCTAAGCTCAGCAAGCTGAGCTCCCGACAGTGGGTAAATGCGGGAGGCAGGAGGTCGAGCACCAGGTTCCAGGTGGATTTCGTGGTCTCCGACTCGAGGTGGTGGAAGACTGTCAGGCAAGCCTGATAGGACATCCGAGAACTCCTGCAACAAGTCCTCCAACCCCGGCTCGGCATGTATTGGTTCAGAATCCCGTTGTACAGGTTTCAACTTGAGCACGTACAATTCTGTCAAATCAGAAGCAAATCTATCCAACTCTAGGGCAGAAATAACATATTTAGGAACATCAGAACGCTGACTACCCACCAAAACAAGTGTGCTTTCACCATCAACAAGACAAACAGTGTTCAAGCGCCAATTTACACATGGATTAAACGCTGTCAACCAGGGCTTCCCTAACACAACATCATAGGTATGCAGCTCTGTAGGCAAACAATCCACTCGGAACTGAAACGACCCCACAGACAAGTCAACTGCACACACCTGATCAGTTACCTTGGCTCTACCATCAGCGAGGTTCACTGTCAACAACGAGTTGAGAGGCATAGTGGGTAAAACAAGAGCATGCATAAACTCTTCACTCACAAAATTAGCTGTAGCACCACTATCCAATAGCACCCTACATGCAACACCCTGCACCAATCCCTCAAACTGGATACATGTATGTGACAAGTGAGGAGTCGCTACAGTAAAATCTGCGCTCATCTGTGCAATATGATGAAGGGGCTGGTAGGTGAGTTTACTAGGTACAGCTACAAGCCTAGTAATGACAGACACCTCAACCATGTCCCGCCCGAAAACACTCTTAACAGGGGGAGGCGCCTGAATCGCAGTAGATTCTCCCCATAACTGCAGTAGAGATGTCCAAGGGATAACGATGGTCGCATGGCGTTGCTCCTGTAGTTCTGGCCCTACAGCCTCCCCACCTGTGGACCTGGGGCAAAGCAGTGTTACCCTATCCCCGGGAAGGGCCCGTGTAATCACTCTTTCCCAAGCCATGGGAGCAGCTTCAGAACTCAAGGAAACAACCAACTCATGGGATCCATCAACATGCGTCTCTCTACCCTCACACTGCTCACAAGCAGGGATGATCAGCCCAAAAGGGGTTTCAGACACAGGCAAGCGTTGCGAACTCGTCACATGAGTCACAACACTCTCAGAAAAGGTTCGTAGGTAGGTAACAAACTCGTCAAATGCGGGAAGAACCGGGATCCCTGTTTGAATCTCCATGGTACCAACACCTGTCACACCCCACAGCCAAACCTAATAGGCAGCCGTTTTGTGTTTTACTTTTCTCATTTCAGGGTTTAAGACCCAGCATGCATCGACATTATGTCCGGGTTTGCCGCAATGGGGGCAGGTAGGCTTATTAGCCTCCTTAGCCGGGGGAGAAGGTGTGGGTTTGGTCTGGGATCCTCCGGAGGGAAGCCCCTTCTGCCCGCCACCCTGAGGAGGGACACTTGCATGCAGATCAGATAATGCAACTGCAAGTGTGAACACCTCTTCCAGCGTCTGCGGACGCTGCACCGTAATCGCCCTGCGCAGGTCATCCCGACACCCACGCTTAAACACAAACATTAACATCGCATCTGACATGCAGTCAGGTGCTTTGGCCCTACACGCATTGAAATGCGCAACATACTCCCTCATGGACCGTTTTCCTTGTCTCATGACAAGAAAAGGCTCAAAGTAAGTATCCGTCAGCTCCTCTGGTCGGACGGCCTCCTGTAAAGCCTGCATGTATGCGTGGAACGTTTGCCAATTCCACGGCTTGCCCTTTAGCTGCCAATTGAGTCCGTGAGATGAGCCAATCAAGAGCCTTGCCCCGTAGGAACATACTGGCCATATCAACGGCTACGTCTCCTGACAGATCTACACGATTCGCACGCAGGTACGTACGCATTTGCAGAAAATGGGCATCCAACATGTCAGGATCTCCATAATACAACATGGGTTCAGGAAACTTGGTCTTCACAGCCGAGATGGGAACTTCCCGCAAGGTGGGGTCCGGAACCATAGGAGACGGTGCTGGGAAGACCATTCCACGCGAGCGCATCTCTGCTAGAAGAGATGCATCACTTAGACGGCTTGCATCTTGCACCACAGCACTGCCTGGGCGGCTCTCCGCCTCCTCATCAGTGGTGTCGTAAGTGGCTCCCGGGTCAAAGCCCCAAGCCAACATCGACTCGTATAAAGGTTTGGAAACAAAAGTAGACACATCTACACGCTCAGGATCAACAAAATTCGGCCCTGAAGTAGGGATTCCAGCAGGAACCAGCCGCTTCCTAGGCGTCGTAAAACTGACCCGCTTGCGCGGAGCCCCTGTCCTGGTTCGTCTCATCACAAACGCACCTAAGCCAAAGAAACAAGAAGATCAAGCGACAACTATGTCGCCGATACCAGTGTTATGGCAATCAGCGGAAGAGTATTTTACTGAGGCAAAGAGATCCGTTCATGAAGACGAAGATAGCGACTGATTACAATGCGTGAAGTTCTCGTCTTAAATGCGACGCAGAGCGGCCAATTATAGAATGTACGCGTTCATCTAAGTATATATGAAAACCAGAGAGAACTGTACGGGATCTCCCCATGCACGCATATGAAGTACAAGGTAGTGGTTGTCTTTACACATTGTACTTATTTATTTGGGGGAGTGAAGGGGTTTTTGCATGGATAACCGAAGACCGGACTTTCGCTATATCCCGATTTTCGTCGGGCACACAGATTCAAACGTCCAGAACATAACGTATCAATATTTCAATTTGTTATTTTTCTTAAATTCCAAAACCTTGAATCAATTGCTGCTATACATTGGGGATGGCAGGCTCGTTTCGGGAGCGATGTCTTTGCCCAGTGTGGGCCGTTGAGCCATGCAACTTCCGATGCCGGAGATTCTTTCGTATTATAAACTATTAACTCGTAATTGCTCCACAAGTGGGGTGGCAACCTTTGGCATTGAGACTTCCGTATGCCGTTGAATCGGACATGCGGATGCTATTTGCGTCAAGCGTCCGAAGGATTCTAGTTGTATTTCTGGTCATAATCTGATTTCGACTTGATTTTAAGTTTGAAATTTACTAATTCGAGAACTCGTTGAAGCATGTGCTCCTGAAAATCCGGTTGCAAAGCGATACAATAGCTTTGCAGATGATGGAACCAAGCTCCGCATTAAAAGTATTATATCTTCCCCAGATGCTTGTGCAGTGAATTCAAACGCCAATGTAATGTTTCAAGAATATTATTTTGGCAATCCATGTGAGGCAGGAGGTAGAAGATGGGGCAAAAAACCTACGTTTTTCAAGCGGTACGTACGTTTTTCAAGCGGCACCTACGTTTTTCAAGCGGTATACCAAGTCCACTTCGTTCCCACTTGGCGGTGGGATTCTGTGGTCGAATTCCAGTTCGATCCCACCTCTTCATACAGGTCCGATAAACACCCAGGTACATACAGGGTGTGTGTGTGTGTGTGTGTGTGTGTGTGTGTGTGTGTGTGTGTGTGTGTGTGTGTGTGTGTGTTTGTGACACGCAGATATACATACAGGTCCCATAAACATCCATCCGTACGAAGTCGCGCACAAAAATCACTGCGTAGTATTACTAAACTGCCCAGAGACCATGCGAAACGGCTCAAGTATAGCTTGAATCCATTAATATGTTTCTTTCTCAGGTGTGGCCCTCCGCAAACAGGGACTTCTC
>KV908766.1:6817-23562 GCA_002005505.1 Botryococcus braunii
GGTTAAGACCATGAGTACTTGAGAGCAAAGTATCAAGTTATATTTGTAATTGTACAATTCACATGGCCCTTGTAACGACGACCCTTTAAACAGTTGCCCTCCTGAAAATCGCCCTGTTTTTGACAGTTGCACGCACTCGCACCTTTTGTTCTGTCAACCGGTACATAGGGGAGGATATCCCGCTGATCTACGGAGCACAGTAAGCCCTTACCAAGAGCTTCTAGCTGTGAAAGTTTAAATTTAAAAAGGAAATATTCGGGTGTGGCAAGAGAAGTATATACATGCAGTAGAATGCCAATTATCGGTGGATTTCGGTGTTTTTGGGCAAAGCCAGCCCTACACCACCACCAATATTAATAAATATTGCCGATCATCACGTTGAATATACATTCCAAACGCATTCTATTGGACCCTTGATCATCTTAATTAAGCACCTTTGCATGCCTTCATCAGTTCGATATATATAGGGTACCCAAGCTTGACTTATAGTGGCTGTATCGATAGGCGGTACGGAAACGCGTCATACACCGTGTACACGCATATGGGGCGGCGCCCTCGATTATTAATCATAGCCACAGTCCTATTCTACTCGAAACTGGTCTTTTTCCGGAAAATGATTGCCTCAATTAAAAGTATCACGAAAAATAGTACAGCCCAACTTGCTTTTGCACAATCCTTTTGTTTGGGGGTGAATGTGCCTCTGGGTGATGTATTGGTGCGGTCTCCAAGCTGACAACCTCTGCATGGTCTGAGGAATCAATTTCTTCCGATGTTGTTAGCTGTCTCTAGTTCTTTGCTGTCCTTAATTGCTTGACAGTCACCCGGCCATTTTTTTTTTTTTTTTTAATTTTTTTATTTTTTTTTTGAAGAGACCCCAAACTAGCGCTATGATGCTCGTGCTTACTGCCGGAACACCTCCCGGATCCTTTGTGTGCAGAAATATGTGTTTTCAGGAATGGCTGTGCACGCCAGCTGCATACACGAGTGGTCAATGCGTGGTCAATGCGTGCATGCGCTTGTGCATGTCTTCATATGCACACGTGTGTGTGTGTGTGTGTGTGTGTGTGTGTGTGTGTGTGTGTGTGTGTGTGTGTGTGCGTGTGTCTGCGTGTGTCTACGTGTGCGTGCGTGCGTGTGTGCGTGCGTGCGTGCGTGGGTGTGTTTGTGTGTGTGTGTGTGTGTGTGTGTGTTTGTGTGTGTGTGTGTGTGTGTGTGTGTGTGTGTGTGTGTGTGTGTGTGTGTGTGTGTGTGTGTGTGTGTGTGTGTGATTGTGTGTGTGCTGTTCGGGGGGGGGGGGGGATGGGGGGGGGAGGGTGGGGCACGTGTGTCTGGGTGTGTCTCATGGGAAGGGTAACACCACACTTGGATATTGAAGTATGTAGCCACAGTGCCCTGTGTTTAAGCTTCTGCTGATGCCGACGAGAGTTTCTGCATCGTTCCCTCAAGCCGGCCACTCCCTAGCTGCATGCTCCGCTGCGGATCTGACTGATGCGGGCTTCTCCTGAGGGCAGGCGTGGACCTGTGCAACTGGTCAACTGGAGGCGTGCTGCATATGCCGCAGCAGGACAAGGCCAAGTGGCGTGCCTCGAGTTCTTTGTCGGGGAATTTCCGGACTTTCTGTGGAAGGCCGTGGCCGGGTCAGCTTTTGACCAGGTCATGGCTGGGATAGGGCCGGGCCTCTTGTATGCTGCGGCTAGAGGCAGATGCAAGGCCGCCCTCCAGTTCCTGCATGATGCCGGCTACGAGTGGTTTGGGAATGAGCCAGGGGCCGCAGCGGGGGACCCGGAGCTCCTCAGCTTCTGTCTGCAGCACGTGAAGCCTAGTAATCGCTGGTTGTGGGAAGCCACAATGAAAGCTGCATGCTGTCGGTAGTGCCCTCGGAGCATGGAGCTGCTGTTTTGCCACGGTTACGAGCGATACCGAGTGCAAGAATCGTGCAACCACCCGGCATTGTTGGCATGTGAGTACGGGAACCTCGAATGCCTGCAGGTGGCTGTCGAAAATAGCGGCGCCCCAGACCCCAAGTACCTGCGCACCCTGAACGAAGCAAAGGTTGCAGAGGAGATGCTGCGGTACGTGCGAGGCCTGGGGGCTGCCTTCCACCCTAGAACAGCCGAGATGGCGGCTTTTCACGTCAACGCGGGAGCGCTGCAGTATGCGCTGCAGGCTGGAGCCCCCCACGACGTCTCCACCTTCCTCTATGCGGTTGAACAGTAGCACTGCGCGGTCGAACAGGTGGACTGCCTGCAGTGCTTGCTGCAGCACGCCAGCCCCGCGGGGGAGTTTCCGGACGAGTACCTGCGGGACGAGGGGCCCTTTCCACGTGTCAAATCGCGAGCCATGCTCCGCTACATCGAGGAGAACATGCGGCCGGCCTGGGCCCTTTCCGGCATGGCTGCCACGGCCGAACATCTGGCGGACACCGCCTTATCGGTGATACTATCACTTCTGGATTCCGCAGAGTATGTGCACGACTTTTCGGAGGTCGTGGACTGGCGAATGGTGGCTTATATGGGACGGAGGCTGAAGGCTGCTCTGCCGGTCCCGCTGGATGTGATCGTGGCTGTCAGAAGGGAGAGGGCGGTGGCAATGGCACTAGTAGATTTCGCAACTATAATTCGATGCGAATTCGATGCGGAATTCATCCTGGTGTCGGGATGCCGAATTCGCTTCGATTCGCCGGTGCCGCTGTTTTCCACGCGTTTTCTAAACCAGATTCGGGCCGAATTCGGCATCGCTCCTTGATTCTTGATATTGCGAATTCAGACTGAATTCGATTCGAATTCGCATCGCTCTTGTATTCTTGACAATGCGAATTCAGGCTGAATTCGATACGGATTCGATTGAGGACTTGATGGGGCATAGAGACTGAATTCGATATGAATTCGATTCGGTTACATAGCAGTGCAATGTACAGGTCGGATAGTAATGGGTCTGGAATGACATCGCTAGCTCGAACGAGCTCAGGTTGTTCAGGTAGAACTCTTGTTTTACATGGACCTTTAGATTCCAGTACTTATAAACCCCATATGTGCCTGTGTAGATTCTAACCTGCAAGACTGGGACTTACACGCTTGCAAGCACAAGTGTGTGGCATCTAACTTCTCAAGATACAAGACTGCGCTCTCGTCTGGTTCAAGGATGTACGACACGTATCCTAATTATACCTTTGCAATCATCCCAATGAATGAGTCCAAGGGGCCTTACATGGGCAGCTTACTCTGCCCATGTGCCTGATCCATCCTAACCCGCAAGACTCAGACTTACACACTTGTGTGGCAACTTACTTCTCAAGATACAAGACTGCGCTCTCGTCAGGTTCAAGGATGTACGACACATATCCTAGCTTGGTATACCTATGCTGTCCTACAGGTATACCCTTGCAAGCATCCCATTGAATGATTCCAAGGGGCGCCATGCATGGGCGCAAGCACCTCAGTACCAATACCAACTGGCCAGTTGCCACTAAAAACATGTTAAAAGTTGCCAGCATGGTTGTTCATGGACCTTCAAGACATTGAAGTAACACCTTGTGCATTGATCAGATCTAATGAAATCAAAATCATAACGAGCGCCCGCCCGCGCGCACACACACACACACACACACACACACACACACACACACACACACACACACACACACAGAGACACACACACACACACACACACACACACACACACACACACACACACACACACACACACGCGCGCGCGCGCGCGCGCACGCACACACACAATCGTGAAGATAAGTTCAGTGCCTAATATGCATTATACACAGTTCCCATCATGATCTCTTTCCCACCCTCTGCCCACCCTCTAACTCTTTGTCAAAAGGATTCAGTTAGGACACAGCATTACCACAGCCGAGCCTCCAGGAAGCCCGATCACCACTGAACGAGCTTCAATTCTCCCAAAGATGCCCCAACTCTCAAAGAAGGCACATCAGGCCAGAATGTGATTCGAAATGCAGGCGCATAGCCCACGGTAGTGTATGACGCAGCCGCATAGATAAGTCGTATTGGACCCAGTATCCTTGAGTGGCGCTCTGCCCATCTCCACAACCCTGGTTGACAGCCTGTCTGTCTTTGAAAGCGCTCCCACTGTCGTCCTGCAGAGGCAGAGACGCCACCAATAACTACTGGTTACTGATTACTCTTCTAGTGTAAAGTGATTGCTAGTAGCCCCAAAAATTGTGACCAATGCAATGGGGCTTGTGGATGCTCCACCACAAGGAAGGTCCAGACAATTGTGCAGTATTCAAAGCACAAGTTCTTGCATATGTAAAGCACTGACATGGGAATCTCATACTTGTCTGACTAGCTACCATTCTATTTGGCAAGGCCGATATCTGCAGGCACATCGGTAGGCCTTAGTTGGCTCAAGGCAGACCCCCCCCGGGGGGGGGGGGACCTGAAAAAGACAAGGAGCTGCTATACATGAGCTCTGTATGAACGTCAAGAGCTGGTAGCAGCCAGGAACCAGACTCAACCCATCCAACTACAACATAAGATGATCTTCCCGAATGTTTTTGGGAGCAATGGCTTGGCACTGCATGAGCCAAAAAGACAGTAGTATGTGTGCTGAGAAACGACGAAGACTTACCTGCAGGTGCGAAGACTTGAACAAGATGTATAGAAATTTGAAACACGAATTCTGAAACTGCTACAAGCTGCATCTTGAGAGATTGAGGAAGATGCAACTCCTTGCGCATCATTTTCCCTAATGAGATGCAGTTCCTGTGGTTACGTTGGCTGCAGCAAACAGTGGACAAGCCCCTGCATCCAACACATCTCATGATTGTCCCACATCGCCCATTATATGCAAGAGCGCATTAACAATTACTAAAAAATGCTTGTCACACAAGAGGGGTTGTGTGTGTGTTGTGGCCCGCCCGGGGGGGGGGGGGGGGGCAGAGACATTGAGGGCTAGGAGAGGCCTCTCACCCTGCAATCCACTACTGACCAGACCTTCTCCCTGAGGAGTGTTGACAAGTCTTTGAGGAGATCCACCCATCGAGCCAGTAGTGCTTTTAACGCATACATGCTTCATTTGCCCACAGGAGTGTGTATTGCCTGCAGAGAGAATACCAGGAGGTGCAGCATTAACTGCAGCAGATGCACTACTTGAACCACCTTTACACAGCCTTGCTTAATTTCTATAAGAACATGTGTCACCGGTTGGAACCCCCAACACATACCCCCCCTCTCACTGTAAGACACACCAGAGGTGGAGGGGGGGCGGACAGGGCAACTGTGTGAACTGGAATTCCGAGCCAGGGTGCCTCTTACCAGCTCTCCTCCTTGAATGGTGCAGCAAATAGTATAGATTATTTTACGTGTGTCTAGTCCAATGGTAGTAATTGGGTAGTCCTTGGCCTGAACGCTTGACTGCATATTGCAGCTTGTGTGTCTGGCAGACGAAGATGTCGAGATGTACACTGACACGCAGCAGGTATCCCCCAAACATCTGCATTCACAGTCCTACATCAACGCACTATATGAAACTGTATTGTTCATGAGATTCTGGGGCACCAACTGCAAGGAACACCAGAACAGTGTCTGCAACAAGTACACCACGGTTCAACAGCATATGATACTCAGCCATTTCTCCTTGGAATATGAATTTCTCTGTTAAAAGCAGCAATACTCCTGAGCAAGCCTGACTTAGTGCAAGCGCAATAGCCGGGTGACGGTGGGACGATCTGTGGTACAAGGACGAGCAGATTCCGAGGTACCACCAATACGAAAGTATAAGAAATGCATAAGAAGCGAAATTTAAAGCACGGCAGCATGAAGCAATGCGAACCTGCCTCAAAAAAGCATGCGCGCCAGCTGCGACATCGGACTTTACGTGCAAAGTCCCGGGAGTCCGGAGCATTGTGACTGCCATCAGACATAAAAGCACCTCAGATGGAACAGCAGAACATGAGGAGTGCTATGAGAGCAGAGGCACCCTAGGTTTACTGCGAAGCAATCAAACGGCTTTATGCTTCGGAAGGTTCCGCGGAGATCCAGACCGTGTCAGCGAACAGTACCGTCTGTATGTTGGTGTACTGCTCTACTGAAAGTTGTAAATCCCCTTCGCGGTACCCCCCCCCCCCTCTCTCTCTCTCTCTCTCTCTCTCTCTCTCTCTCTCTCTCTCTCTCTCTCTCTCTCTCTCTCTCTCTCTCTCTCTCTCTCTCTGTTATAAAATGGGGATCATCAGCTGTACTTGGGAAAAAATTTCACTTCACATCTGATGAGAGTCCCCTACATTTGTCTGCATGTTTGAAGGGTCCAAATAAGGTACAGCTGCATAAGGTACAGGTGTACTGCATGACACGTTGTTGATATACTTGGTGTATAGAATAAATGTGAAGTATATTGACTGATAAAGGACATTTGAGACTTACTCATGACATTTGAATAAAGTTAAAGGGCCTGCAGACTTTATCCTGGAGTGTACAGGGTGTTACGGACCTACAGTAGAAGTTCCGGGGTGCAATTACGGTTCTTATCGTGAGATTCGAGTAAGTTAGACGTAAATGCGCCAACTCCGAGTGGTTTAAAGGTCTCAGGAACTAACTCGGTGATCAGATCGAGATCCGAGCGGGTTCACGGAGTTAATATCTTCTCGTCGAGTCATTTCACGGAGCGTACGGTCGGCTCCGAGGTTCTGGATCGAAACTTTTGTGGATAGATCTTGTCGTTTATACGGGCTAGATATTTTCGGGTCGAGTTCGTGAAGAATCCGGTAGGACTGAACGATGAGTGTACGGTTCTACGAATTCACGCATAGTACGGAGCCGCAGATCAGCTCTCCGTAGTGTTAGAGTGACAAAGACAAGCAAATGCAGAGGAGGGAATGATGTCAGACCTCCTGAGGTATTTAAAGGGTTAAGGCAGAGGGACTGGTTAGTTCATACATTGTTGAGCTCCAGTCTGTGAAGCCCTCCAAGCGGATAAGGGCTCTCCAACTGCTTTATGCTAAGTATTGCTGACGATTGCAATACTTGCAGGTATCCCTATATGTTATGCTTAGCTTAGTGAGTCGCATTAACACACACACACACATTGTAAAAGTTCATACATTGTTGAGCTCCAGTCTGTGAAGCCCTCCAAGCGGATAAGGGCTGTCCAACTGCTTTATGCTAAGTATTGCTGACGATTGCAATACTTGCAGGGTGTCTGAAATGTGTGTAGATTGACGCTGGACCGTGCCATTTGCTAAAATGGTATCGGCGAAGCTCAATGACACGGTCGGCGTGGTGATCTACCTCGTCTTGTGTGGGCAATACGCCTTGTCCACACGGTTCTTTGCAATCTAAAGATAGATAGGTGTTGGCTCTCTGTTTGCAGATCCAATTTATTGGGTTTACTTCAGAGAATCGACCCTAAATATCTGTTGCGGGCATCTTTGGTCGAAGGGCTTCTCGGCTGCTTTGACGATTAAGTCAAAGTGGTGGTGAGACAGGCACGGTAAGTTGTGTGGAGGTTTTCTGGTGCAGAAAACCAAGGTTGGTAAATTATTTCTTTCTTAACTCGGTGACACGTGGTCACGATCGGCTGATCTAGACGTATAGAATCGGCGGTGTTAACAAACTTGACTTCTCTTTGTGGTAAAAGAGTAGTTGTTTACAGACCTTGAAAGATAGGATCTGTGGTTGATTGCATCACTTGTCTTTGAGGAAAAGTACTAGTGCTTGCAGTTGTGCCGTCCTTGTGGTATAGGATCGGTGTTTTAACAATCTTTGACTTCTCTTTGTGGTAAAAGAGTAGTTGTTTACAGTCCTTGAGGAATAGGATCTGTGTGTGATTGCATCACTTGTCTTTAAGGAAAAGTACTAGTGTTTGCAGTTGAGCTGTCCTTGAGGTATAGGACTAGCTGATTATGAGTGCTACGTATACCCTTTCTGAGATAGTGGAGGAACCATATGATGTTCCTGTCTCAATAGAAGGTGTGTATAACACTATGTATGAGGAAGATGTGTATTCTCCCTCTGGCATTAATGCCTTGCATGAAAATCCTGGTTTGCAACACTCCAGCAATGAAGACGAGAGTGAAGTATCTGATACAGAAAATGACAGCCAACCAAATTACTCATCTCTTGAGCAGAGTAGTTTACTGACTGAGTCTGTTGAAGTGCACTCAGGTGGTCCTTCAAATCAGCCTGGGAGACAGGCACCAGGTGCACGACAGGTACATGGGTTCAATCCCGGTTTATTAGCTAGTAGGGCACTTAGAACTAGAAGTGTTCCTGTTACTAGTGGCCCAGCTGTGACAAGAGGTAATTTTCAACCTTCACTTGCTTTGCCTAGGACAAATGTCAGCAATGCTGCTGTGCAAATCAGTCAGTCACAAGTAACGCAACCTGCATCTGTTCCTTTGGCTAATAGTGTCGGTGTGAATGTCTCTCAAAACGCACAACTAGGTGGTACACAGATAGTGTACGTTCCCCTCCCCAGTGGGGGCATGTTGCCAGTTAGTATAACTACTGCAATGTTAAATAGTCTTAACCCCACATTGCCAAACATCCCACAGGCAACAACACAGGCTGCTGCAGCTGTCCCAATGGTACTTCCAGGAGCTGGTCCTCCTGGTGGAGGTCCTCCATACAGTGGGGGCCCTCCTGTTGGTCCTGCAGGAGCTGCACAGCGCCCCAGTCAAGCACCGAGAGCGACATTTTACGGTAATGTTCCTATTATCAGTGCTGCTGGGGGTGTTCCTGGTGGTGGTGGCCCTAGTGGTGGGGCTGGTGGTAGTGGCGGTGGAGGTCCTGGTGGGCCTGGAGGTCCTGGTGGGCCTGGTGGGCCAGGTGGTGGTGGTGGTGGGGGTCCCCCTTTTAGTGGTGGTCCACCCACAGGAGGTATTCCTCCTGGTGGCAGGAGACCTGCTCCGTTCACGTCTACAGGTTTTCCTGGTGTCACTTACCCCACTGGCCCTGTCCCATATTCATATCAAAAACTTACTCCGAAACTGGAACCAATTAAGTTAAACGACAACAATTGGGTGATGTGGAGCAAACATGTTTACACCATGTTAATGGAAATGGGAGTTGCATATTGTGTGCATGATGACTGTGAGGGTTCCTTGGATGACTTCAAAGCTCAGACACTTATAACACAGTCTTGCACTGAAGAGTACTTGGTACAAATCTCAGACCAGTATTCAGCTTATGTGATGTGGCATACCCTTCTAGATGTATTTAGGGTAAGGGCACAAGGCAAGTTAATCAGTCTACACAATGAGGCTAGGACCTTGACCATGTTCCCAGGAGAAAAGCCATCTGCATACATCTTAAGAGGGAGGAAAATCGCAAATACTATCAAGAGTTTGGGCGAGTTTTATTCTGATCTCACATTGTGTGCCATGTTATTGGCGGGCTTGTCTGATGAATATGAGGCAGACAGACAATTTCAAACTTCTGTCTGCTATGATAAAGCAGACATACATAAGTTGCAACATGTTCTTGAACTCACATACAGTAAGTTACAAAACAAGAAAGCAAGCACACCAGCACCCAAGCCATATGTTAGAAACGTTACAAATCCAACATATGGGAATAAGGGTGGGAGCAAAATTAATGCTGGAAGGCCATCTGCACACAATGTTGAGGTACCGAGAGATACTAAGGAAAGTGTGATTGATGCTCAGGCAGGCAGACAGGCTTTCCAACAGCAAGGAAGGTCAACGCTCCTATGTTACCACTGTAAGGAGCCAGGTCATGTGAAGAGGAACTGCCCCAAGTTGGAGCAGTACTCAAGGGAGGTATCTAGCAACTGTGTAAGAAGGGAATCAGTAAATTCAACCCCCTCCCTGCCTGCTTGGCTGATTGATAGCGGCTCAACTGATCATATTTCCCCTAGCAAAGAGAATATGATAGACTATGTTGAGTACAAGGACCCAGAATACCTTGTAGTGGCAAACGGGAAAAGGGAAGCTATACTTGGAGAAGGTAAAATGAAAGTATTCTCAGAGTTTGGAACATCCTTTGTTCTTTACAATGTCAAGTATGTCCCTACCTCCAAGAAATATTTGCTGTCTGTGGGAAAAGCATATCTTGATGGCCTAAATGTGAATATTCTAGGCATTGAATGTTTTATCACAGATTCAAATGGAACAAATTTAGGTTATGCAGAACACTGCTTTCCTTATCAATGGTTCATTACTTGTCCATTACTGAAAAACATGTGACATTCAGTAAGGAGGTAAACCAAGTTGAGACTTGCATAGCACAAATAGACATAGAGAAAGTGGACCTATGGCACAAACGTTTAGGTCACTTGTCACCTCACAATATGTCAAGGATGAGAAAAGAGGACATGGTTAAAGGGATGTCTCTTCCCACTATTGATTTGTCAAAGCACATTGGAAACCATGGAGTGTGTGAACCATGCATGTTGGGGAAAATGACTACACAACCCTTTAAAACAACTAACACCAAATGTACTAGGAAACTTGAAGTGGTACATATGGATGTGATAGGTCCAATCAGTCCTGAATCAAATGATGGTGAAAAGTATGCTTTAACTGTCATTGATGAATTAACAGAATTCTCCAAAGTCATCCTGTTAAAATCTAAGTCCGATGCAGTGAAAGAGGCCACACTTCTTCTCACTACATGGCAGAATCAGTGTGAATGCAGGGTCAAGTACATACGTACTGACAATGGCACTGAGTTTATTGGTTTGGACAAATTCTGTAGGAAGTATGGAGTGGTCCATCAGAAGACTGCTCCTTATGCTCATGAGCAGAACGGGAAGATTGAGAGACTGAACAGGACTCTGCAAGAGAGGGCGAGGGCCATGTTGGCAGCCACAGATCTTCCAACTGAATATTGGGGTGATGCTCTGCTTACTGCAAATTACCTCAGGAATGTGTGTGCTGTTACAAATTTGAGTATTACTCCCTTTGAAGCATGGTTTGGTCATAAGCCTAATCTCAGCCACTTGCGTGTGTTTGGTTGCAGATGTTTTGCATTAATTCTGAAGTCCAAAAGGGCAGGAAAGTTCGACTGTGTAAGCTCTGAAGGTATTTTTCTTGGATATGATGATCTCAGTCAAAACTACAGAGTGCTTATTGATGGCAAAGTCGATGTCCATGCTAGGGAATTTGTCAGGTTTGAGGAAGTCACTGCAGACGTGTCTGGCAGTGACCCTGCAGGTACAGTAAATGATGATCTTTCAGACGTGCCAGACTTAGTTGAGTCTGACAGTGCTTTTGATTACACTACAGATGAGGATGGTCCCACAGACCCCCTCACTGATGTTCCTGCAAGCATGCCTGATGTTTCTCTGGCCCCCTTGGGCAGTTTAGAGGTTACTAGTCCAGGTGCGCAGGTGCGCGCAGGTGAGCAGTTGAGCGCAGGGATGGCAGGGGAGCCAGGGGAGGTATTGGCTCAGCAGGAGTCAATACCAATGGAGACTAGGGGTGGTCATAAAGGGCTCGCGGGTGATCTGGACTTGGAAGTGCCAGAAACCCGTTCCACAAGCAGTCTGGGTGCGCGCCCCTTTAATGGGGGTGTTACACAAGTCACCAGCCACAACAGTGTTGAGGGTTATGTCTCAGACCCTCACTTAGAGCCAGTGGAATTTGATTTCCTGGCTGCCAGTATTCCCCACTCACCTGCTGGTTTGTTTGGAGGGAGGTATCCTGAGAGGAAACGTAATACAATACACACATCAGAAACAAACCAAACAAACACATTCTCAAATTTCTGTGGATACGTACAAGTACAGAAAGACACGGTAATTGTTGAACCAGCCACATATGTAGATGCAGTAAACTCTCCTGAAGCTGACAAATGGGTACAAGCCATGGATGAGGAAATGAAATCACTCAAAGCATTGGGCACATGGTCATATGTGGTGGTGGATAACAAAGAATTCAAGAAAGCCCTGCCAGTCAAATGGGTGTACAAAGTGAAATTGTCTGAACTTGGGGAAGTGGAACGGTTCAAGGCAAGACTGGTGGCAAAAGGCTTTAAGCAAATATATGGGGTTGATTACACTGAAGTGTATGCCCCAGTTTCCAAACATTCAACACTAAGATATCTGTTGTCCCTAGCAGTGACCAGGGACATGAGAGTTCATCAAATGGATGTGAGCACTGCCTTTCTGCATGGGGACTTGGCAGAGGACGTTAAAGTCAAACAACCTGAAGGGTATCATGTGGGTGGGCCCAACACTGTTTGTCAACTGCACAAGGCACTGTATGGGTTAAAGCAAGCTCCACGTGCATGGTACGTAACGATTAGCTCCTATCTGAAATCTGCTGGATTTGTAATTTCAGATGCAGATCCTTCATTATTCATACTTCAGAGTGTAGAGGGAGCCACTGTGTATTTGCTGCTATATGTTGATGACATACTGATAGTGTCTGAAGATATTGCAAGCATAGAAAAGACCAAATCTTTACTGTCGGCAAAGTTTTCAGTGAAAGACTTGGGTGAAGCAAGACACTTTCTTGGGATGCAGTTATCATTTCAGTATGATGAGGGTGGTGTGCTGAAAAGTATTAAGTTGTCAAACGAGAAACTGGTCACAGACATTCTTGAGAGCTTTGACATGACAAACTGTCGCACAAAATCAGTCCCCCTTGATGCATCCTGGAAATTGCAGAAAGATGTTGGTGATCCCCTCCCTTCAGAAAATCGTTTCAGGGAACTTGTGGGAGGGATATTGTATTTAGCCAACACTGTGAGGCCAGACCTATCCTACTCAGCTGGTTTATTAGCAAGATTCTCTAACCAGCCCACTTCAACGCTTTTGAGCGCAGGCATGAATGTGCTGAGGTACCTGGCAGCAACCAAGGAGCTGGGTTTGGAGTGGGAAGGGGAAAGGGAGGCTTGGAAGCCTTTGTAGATTCTGACTATGCAGGTGATCTGGATGGCAGAAAGTCTACATCAGGCTACGTATTTATGTCCAGTGGTGCAGCAGTCTCTTGGGGCAGTAAACTGCAGCCACTGGTGGCTCTGTCTACAGTTGAGGCAGAGTTCATCTCCATGTGTACTGGGGTGCAAGAAGCGCTTTGGTTCAGCAAGTTAATGTCTGATCTGGGAGAGGGGGAAGGTGGTGTTGTGGTGTATACTGACAACACAGGTGCCCTTGCAAATATTAAGGGAATTCCCATCTCAACTAGGACCAAGCATATTGCAGTGAGGTACCACAGGGTGAGGGATGAGGTGGAGAAGGGTGCTATCATTCCAAAATATGTGGGCACTGCAGAAAATATTGCTGATATGTTCACGAAGGTTTTGGCCAAAGCTCCCTTCATAAAGCTTAGAGCACAGGCTGGCTTGAAATGAAGCCAACTGATTGAGCACAGCTGTTTGTGCCTGGCTGAAGTGATTTGGGATTGCTTATTTGTCCACTCCTGCACATGAGGGGAGGTGTTATAAAATGGGGATCATCAGCTGTACTTGGGAAAAAATTTCACTTCACATCTGATGAGAGTCCCCTACATTTGTCTGCATGTTTGAAGGGTCCAAATAAGGTACAGCTGCATAAGGTACAGGTGTACTGCATGACACGTTGTTGATATACTTGGTGTATAGAATAAATGTGAAGTATATTGACTGATAAAGGACATTTGAGACTTACTCATGACATTTGAATAAAGTTAAAGGGCCTGCAGACTTTATCCTGGAGTGTACAGGGTGTTACGGACCTACAGTAGAAGTTCCGGGGTGCAATTACGGTTCTTATCGTGAGATTCGAGTAAGTTAGACGTAAATGCGCCAACTCCGAGTGGTTTAAAGGTCTCAGGAACTAACTCGGTGATCAGATCGAGATCCGAGCGGGTTCACGGAGTTAATATCTTCTCGTCGAGTCATTTCACGGAGCGTACGGTCGGCTCCGAGGTTCTGGATCGAAACTTTTGTGGATAGATCTTGTCGTTTATACGGGCTAGATATTTTCGGGTCGAGTTCGTGAAGAATCCGGTAGGACTGAACGATGAGTGTACGGTTCTACGAATTCACGCATAGTACGGAGCCGCAGATCAGCTCTCCGTAGTGTTAGAGTGACAAAGACAAGCAAATGCAGAGGAGGCAATGATGTCAGACCTCCTGAGGTATTTAAAGGGTTAAGGCAGAGGGACTGGTTAGTTCATACATTGTTGAGCTCCAGTCTGTGAAGCCCTCCAAGCGGATAAGGGCTCTCCAACTGCTTTATGCTAAGTATTGCTGACGATTGCAATACTTGCAGGTATCCCTATATGTTATGCTTAGCTTAGTGAGTCGCATTAACACACACACACATTGTAAAAGTTCATACATTGTTGAGCTCCAGTCTGTGAAGCCCTCCAAGCGGATAAGGGCTGTCCAACTGCTTTATGCTAAGTATTGCTGACGATTGCAATACTTGCAGGGTGTCTGAAATGTGTGTAGATTGACGCTGGACCGTGCCATTTGCTAAAACTCTCTCCCCCCCCCCTCTCCCTCTCGCATTCATGCTGGGCTGCTCATTGTTAGTGCACACCCGCAGCCGTCCAGGTGCAAGAGTGCGTGCTGGTGGGGACGTGCGTGCGCAGTGAACACAGGGAGGACTTGCTTGTATGGAAGGGCTGCATGGTCTCGCAAAAGGACTCGGGGTTTCAGTGGCAACCACCCCACTGCAGGACTCATTACTGCACCTCATTACTAGACAAACCTAGCTGCACTTACTGCCAGTTTTCTGTATACCAGGCCAGAAAACATGGTAGCAAACTAAAATTTGTGCGTGTTTGCGTTGATGGGCAACTGAATTGGTTTGATAAGGTGCGGGTTGTCACCGTGCTCAAGCTTATCAATCAACGAATGTATAATTTCTTGTTCACTGTAATAAGCAGTTCCAGCACGAGCTGACGAAGCCTTCTTCTTGTGTCTACAAGCCGTGGCTTGGCTGACCCAATTACGGGGATCAAGAACCCTAAAACCTATTACATCACGAGGGGAACATATGCGGCACCGGCACACATGCTGCCTCCTTGATGTAAGATTTCCAACAAAATCTGTAAACCTGTTCTTGTTTTTCTTCGGGTCTAGCCGACTCTCCCAGACCCAGGGACCCGCAGACGAATAAGAAGCGGTTTGTTTCGTTGCTCGACTCATGATGATTATCAATCTACATCATAATAGGCTTTCAACTTGCCCTCGCGTGCAAAGCAACGCTTATCGCAGAGGGCGGCTTGAACACATCCGTGTCATAGTATGTTACTCATACCTAAGCCAGAAAGTAACGCACAATCCTCTTGGTGATTAAGTCACAGGGGCAGCCCAGGACGAATTCGTACTGAATTCGATGTTGTCCCACATGTGACATGACTCGCTGGGACAACATCGAATTCGGTATGAATTCGCCCCGGGCTGCCATCGATCGCGAGTGCCTATGTGAATCCGCATCGAATTCGGCCAGTCGGAAACGCGTGTCGAAGGCAGGCTCCCTGCTCACCGAATACAGGGCGAATTCGAATCGAAAACGACCGTCCAGCGAAATCGACATCGAATTCGCATCGAATTATAGTTGCGAAATCTACTAGTGTGGCGGCCGTGTTCACTAGAGCGGGGAAGCTGGCCGGGCAGCACCAGCAGTCCCCCTCGTTTGCGGCTGTGGGCTGCTGTGGCGCGGCTGCCTGAGGAGCTGCGTCAGTGGATCGCCGCGGATGCTGAGCTGATTGTCGCCTCGCAGGATTCATCTGTGGCGCCTGGGAAGCCTCGGGATGCGTCATGTGGATGTTGATCAGAGCTTTGGTTTTCACGCTTGGAGGATAGATAAGGAAGGAAGGAAGATTACATCCAAAGATAAGAGGAAAGGATGTTGATGGGAGCATATGATCATAAAGCCTGCAGCGCTCTCCTCGCCGCTTGATATTCTGTATGCGGGCGCTGCGAATCCCGCAACTTGTCGCTGTTGTATTATGACAGGGGGGCAAGAAGGATTCGGGGTTGCTTTTAGCGTGTTCTTTCGAGTGTGAAATGACTGATATAAGCCATCAATGGTCCGTCAGTAGCCACCTTGTATTTGTTCGTGGGCATGTGGTAGCTATGTTCTTATTGGAGGTACATTGCAAATGAGCACGTGGCTGGCTTGTCATTACGAGGATAGTCACATGTTGGATTGTATACATAGGTGTTTGTTGCCGATAAGGTTGTTGTATTCGAGGATTTGCTTAATTTCACTGACAAGTATTTTATGATGAATCTTGTCCAAAAGTTCCTCAGGACTATGAACGCTTCCGGGGTTTCCTTTAACTAGTTTCCTTTAACCAGTAACTAGTAAGTAGTAATAGGCAACCACTATATGGGGATCGGGGGTGGAACGTACCACTTGCATCTTTGCGAGATAGCTCCACCGGTTCGACTTTCTCTAATACATTCCGAATCGCAGTCAGTTGCAGCGCTAGCGATAAAATAAGGTAATTCGAAGTCTGAAATATATCTACCCCCTGGGTGACGTGGAGCCTGTTTTAATCCATTGAGGTTTCAGCGTGTACCCCCACCAGTTTCTGCATCACCCACGGTAACTTGAGAATTGGTGCAGACGTTGGGCACCAATGCATTAATCATATAAATACTACTGTATAGAAATACCGGTTACTTTAAATTTGATGTAGCATCACGATCCTCAAGAAAATGTTTCACAAAGCAGGTTCAATACAAATCAGGTATACATGTCATAACGTAATATTCCTTTTAAAAGAAAATTTCCGTAGGTGGATTTGATCATGATAAACGATGCTAAGAGGGAACACCTGCACAGTATTGCAGGAGCAAGATTTAAAAACA
>KV908766.1:25795-41719 GCA_002005505.1 Botryococcus braunii
TATATGAGGTCTGTACATTCGGCTGTTTTGTTTTCTAGTAAGTATACTTATCGGATCTCATCGATCGTGAGACTTTAAGTCCTGCGGTCCTTGGTGTTTGATTCGAGTTCATTCGGTGGTGAGTTAAAGTTCGAGTCACTTAGATTCGAGATTAGCATCGACCGAGATTCGTACTATTCATCGACGACCATGTCGAATCATGAGGTACATTGAAATTCCAGTGCATAGTACTGATGCATGCAAACTTAATCGTGCCCGTACTCTCTTAAGATCTGGAGTTGCAAACCTGTCAGGAGGCTAATAAATGAGTAGTCTCCTTAGTTAGTATAAATAGGAAGTGTCCAAGGGACCAGTCAGTCTTGAGTGCCCTTATCAAGCTCCTGTCCCGTTTGCTTGGTCGTGTTTCGTCCACTTCTACAAGCTTTCACTTGGGCACAGTTCACTTACTCAAAGAGTGTGAGTCACAGGTAATGCAACATCGTTAGATTAGTAGTTATTGTAACAAAGTCTTGAGTGCCCTTATCAAGCTCCTGTCCCGTTTGCTTGGTCGTGTTTCGTCCACTTCTACAAGCTTTCACTTGGGCACAGTTCACTTACTCAAAGAGTGTGAGTCACAGGGATTTGTATATCAATTCCAAATTCTACAAGTTCTGTTTTGATGATGCCATTACGCTAAATGGTATCGGCGATTAAATCGCTTATGGTATTATCGTCTCCCGGCGCACGGGATCTTTCTACGTAAAGAAGCCTCGCAGCTTTCTACGTTCTGCTTTTCATAGCACTCTTTTAAGACTTAAAGAGCCCTAAGCCTGCACGGGGTCTACGCAGACCACCGTGTCAGGTAGAAGGACTCTTGCTGTCTTCTGGTGGGTTACTCTGGTTGGACTTCTCGATTGCCTAAGCCCTTGTGGCTAAGGCAGTGGGAGAGAAGTTGGTTATTGGTGAAGGCAGCTTTCCTTTGGGAAAGCTGGGGTGGTCGCTGGAGAGCTCTACCTGTTAGAGCTTGTGCTGACTACGTTATTTTCATGCAATGAGTGGTACATATACTGTGCCACCCTATGCTAATCCTGAAGAATCCTATGAAGTACCTATTGTTGTTGAGGATGATCCCTCAAATGTTTATAACAATGAAAGTTTCGAACAATCATATTCTACTCAAGGAGACTCAAGGGGCTACACCTCTAGTGCAGGTGCAGGTGCCAACAGCTCAACGGAGGACAGTGAAGCTGAGGGGCGCCACGCAGGGGAGGTAAGTGATGAGTATCTATACGGGGATTATGATCACTCAGAGTCTCTTCCTGCTGATCCTGCTGGTCAACCTCTAGCTGTATCTGCTCCTGCTGTAAGCTCAGGCATCTCTCCTCCTAGTGGTATGCCTTCCAACCTTCCTTTAGATCCTAGCAATGTCAGAAGAGCAGTCAGGATTAATCCTGTTCCTGTTTCAAGTGCACCTAGGGTTCTGCGCAGACCTTCACAGTCTGCAGTTTCAGGGTCCAGGACACTTACTAGTGGTCCTTTACAAGTACCCGTTTCACAATATCCTGCTGTGACAGTCCAGCCAGCTAGCGTTCCAAATATTACTAGTGGCGCAATAGTTCCAGCAACATTAGTAGCTAGTGCACAGGCAACTGTTTATCTACCACTGGCTACTGGGGGCATGATCCCCATTTCACTACCTGCCTCAACGCTGAACCAAATTTCTAATCCAACCTTGGTTCAGCCAGCTAGTGTGCAGGTGCCATCCAACTTTGGAGTGTCAACGTCAGCTTCAGCAATTCCAGCTGGAGGCCCTCCTGGTGGTGGCTACCCATACAGCTCAGGCAGTGGTCCTCCTGGAGGTGAGGTGGGCCACCATACAGTGGGGGTCCCCCTGGAGGAGCAAGCTCGATTTGGCATCCTCCACCAGTCTCAGGCAACTACCCGCAATATCCTGTCTATCCGGGCTCGGGTGGGAATGTTCCTGGTGGCTTTGGTGGGGGTGGACCAAGCGGTCCTGGTGGTCCAGGCGGTCCTGGTGGACCAGGTGGTGGTGGTTGGGGTGGTCCTCCTCATAGTCAGGGGCCACCATATAGTACTGGGCAAGGTCAATTTCCAAACGTAGGTATTCCTGGTCTGCCCAACATAAATCCAACCACTGGCCCTTAGTTCTCTTCTCATCAGAAGTTAACTCCAAAGATAGAGTTAGTCAAGCTGAATGATACCAATTGGTTGACATGGACAAAGCAAGTGTATGCTATGTTGTGGGAAATGAATGTCAACTACTGTGTTCATGATGATTATCAGGGAGCTTATGATGATTTCAAGGCTCAAACCATTATCACTCAAGCATGTACTGAGCAATATTCTGTTCAGATTACTGACTTGACAAGTGCTTACCATATGTGGAACAAGCTGCTGCAGGTGTTTAACGCTAGAGCAGCAGCTAGGCTGATGAGCCTCCACAGGGAGCAAAAGTTATTTGCCATGAAGCCAGGTGAAAAACCATCTGACTACGTGTTAAGGTGCAGGAAAATTGCAAACAACCTCAAATCACTAGGAGAGCAGTGTTCTGAGGTTGGCCAGTGCTCTATGATCATTGAAGGCCTCACTGAAGAGTATGAGGTAGATAGGCGTTTACAGCTGTCTGTGTGCAACAACTATCCAAATGTGCACCAACTTCAGCATGTTCTTGAGTTAACATATATGGATCTTCAAGCAAAGAAGCCATATAATCCTCCAAACACCTCAAATCCCAAACCTCATAGGAATCAAGGTGGGGGTGGTCAGCCTGCAGGCAGGCAAGGTGGTTCAGGTGGGTTTGGTCCAGGTTCTCACCAGGCAGAAGTGCCTAAAAATACTAACCGTGAAAATTCAGGGACAGGGCAACCTGCGTTTCAACAGCAGGGAAGGCCTGTACTAATTTGCCAGTACTGCAGGAATCCAGGACACACCAAGTCAACGTGTCCTAAGCTTGCAGCACAGGAGAGGAGGGCACAAACTAATTGTGTACAAAGGGATTTCCCAACCTGTGTACAGTAATTTGTGTACAGTAATCTCCCAACCTTCTCTTCCTGCTTGGCTTATAGATTCAGGGTCAACTGATCACATTTCT
Organism: Botryococcus braunii; assembly: GCA_002005505.1. Taxonomy (NCBI): domain Eukaryota; kingdom Viridiplantae; phylum Chlorophyta; class Trebouxiophyceae; genus Botryococcus; species Botryococcus braunii. The sequence goes on from KV908766.1 coordinate 28,887, forward strand.
CCTTCAAGTGACAACATGATAAATTATGTCAAGTTTGATGTGCCACAACGTCTGATTGTGGCAAATGGCAAGTCAGAGGAAATTATAGGAGAAGGTTCCATGCAAGTGTTCCTCGAGTCTGGCAGTTCTTTGTTCTTGCATAATGTCAAGCATGTTCCCTCTAGCAAGAAGTATCTTCTATCAGTGGGCAAAGCTTATTTAGATGGCATCAATGTTAATATTATGGGTATTAAGTGTTACCTCACAGATTCTAGTGGGTACCATTTAGGAAATGCTGAGCATGCTTTCCCTTATCAGTGGCTGGTGGACTTAGCTCTACCAGACAAGCATGTTTCTTTTCATCCAGAAACTAAGTTTGTGGAGGCATGCAATGTTCAGGTGCTACACAGGGATGCAGACCTGTGGCATCAGAGGCTGGGGCACTTGTCTCCAGCCTACATGGTAAGAATGATGAAGGGAAAAATGGTCAAGGGAATGAAACTCCCCTCTTCTGATTTCTCAAGTTCTATTGGTACGAGAGGTGTCTGCAGTGCCTGCTTGCATGGGAAACAAACTGTGCAGCCTTTTAAACCAACAGGCACTACTTGCACTAGTAAATTAGAAGTTGTGCATATGGACCTTATGGGCCCAGTCTCACCAGAAACTTATGATGATGAGAAATATGCACTTAATGTCTTAGATGAGTTTTCTGAGATGTCAGCAACCATTCTACTCAAGTCAAAGGCAGATGCATCAAGAGAGGCAGTTAATTTATTGACTGAGTGGCAGACCCAGCACGAGTGCAAGGTTAAGTTTATCAGGACCGACAATGGTACTGAGTTTTCTGGTTTAGAAAAGTTCTGCAGGAAAAATGGTGCAGTCCACCAAAAGACTGCACCATATGCCCATCAACAAAATGGGAAGATTGAGAGGCTGAACAGGACTCTGCAGGAGAAAGCAAGAGCCATGCTGACTGCCTCGAGCCTACCTCCAGAATATTGGGGTGACTCTCTCTTAACTGCAAACTATGTTAGAAATTTGTCTGCAGTTTCAAATCATGATAAGACCCCATTTGAGATGTGGTTTGGCACTGTTCCTGATGTCAGTCACTTACGTGTTTTTGGGAGCAAGTGTCATGTCATGATTAAAAAGTCCAAAAGGGATGGTAAATTTAGCCCTGTCAGTAAGGAGGGTATTTTCTTGGGCTATGATGGACACAGCAAGAATTATCGTGTTCTCATGGATTCCAAAGTCACAGTGTGTGCAAGACAATTTGTCAAGTTTGAGGAGGCCTTGTCTGATGATGATGAAATGCCTGATCTCCTTGATGTGGTGAATGATGAAGAGGACTTTCCTGTAGATTCTGAAACTGCAATCATTGGAGAAGATGTGCATGAAACTTCTGAAGACTTGTCTCCTGTTTCTTTGGCCTCTTTGGGCACTGATCCAAGTGTCATAAGGTTTGATCAACTAAACCTTGAAAGGGCCAAGTTTATAAGTCAAGAAAACACTAACCTTGGGGAAAATCAGGACATTGCAGGTCCTGAATCCCATGGCTCGGACCCGCGTCCCGTTCAGGATGTTCCACAAGTGGTCCTCCAACAAGGTATAGTTAATGAGGCTCCTGATGTCCAACTTGAGCCTGTTGAGTTTGATTTTCTAGGTGCTGGTGTCTCACACTCACCTGCTGGTCTCTTTGGGGGTAGATATCCTGACAGAGTTAGGAATACAGTACTCCAAAATGAAGCAAATTCAGTTGAAATTTTCAGTGGGTATGTGCAAGTTCAAAAGGACACACTGATAATTGAGCCAGCAAAGTATATAGATGCAATAAATTCACCTGAGAGTGACAAGTGGGTTAGTGCAATGCAAGATGAGATGAATTCATTGAAAGCACTAGGAACCTGGTCATATGTTGTGGTTGATGACAAAACCAAGAAAAAGGCTCTTCCTGCTAAGTGGGTTTACAAAGTAAAACTTTCTGAAACTGGAGAGATTGAGAGGTTTAAGGCTAGGCTTGTGGCCAAAGGCTTTAAACAAATTTATGGTGTTGACTACACTGAAGTGTATGCACCAGTTTCCAAGCACTCAACTCTAAGATATGTGTTGTCTAAAGCAATTGAGAGAAACATGCAGGTCCATCAAATGGATGTGAGCACTGCATTTTTGCATGGAGACCTTCAAGAGAAGGTCTTCATTCAACAGCCAGAAGGGTTTCACATTGGTGGGCCTAACACTGTCTGCAGGTTGCACAAAGCCTTGTATGGGCTTAAACAGGCTCCTAGGGCCTGGTATGTCACTATCAGCAGTTTTCTAAAATCTGCTGGTTTTGTCATTTCAGATGCAGACCCATCTTTATTTATACTGCAGAGAGGTAGTTCTGAGACTGTTTATCTACTTTTATATGTGGATGATATTCTCACAGTTTCTCAGGACCCCAAATGTATCTCTGAAGTGAAGTCTCTCCTTGCAAGTAAGTTTGCAGTGAAGGATTTAGGAGAGGCCCGACACTTTTTGGGTATGCAGATAACCTTTGAAAGGTATTTAGATGGCAGTCTAAAGTCAGTGAAGTTATCTAATGAGAAGCTAATCACTGACATTTTGGACAGCTTTGGCATGACAGGCTGCAACCCCAAGGCTACACCCCTGGATAATTCATTCAAGTTGCAGAAGAATTCAGGGGATCCCTTGCCTAAGGACAACATGTACAGGGAACTTGTGGGGGGCATTTTATATTTGGCCAACATAATTAGGCCTGATCTGTCATATGCTACTGGTGTCCTTGCACGTTTTGCAAATGCTCCTTCAAATACACATCTCAGTGCTGGCATGCATGTCTTAAAATATCTTGCTGGTACTAAGAATTTGGGGCTTGTGTGGGAGAAGAGTGACAAAGGTTTTATGGCCTTTGTTGACTCAGATTATGCAGGGGATTTGGATGGTAGAAAGTCCACCTCTGGATTTGTTTTCATGTCTGGGTCAGCTGCAGTTTCATGGGGTAGCAAGTTGCAACCAATAGTTGCTTTGTCTACTGTTGAAGCTGAGTTTATCTCCTTGTGCACTGGAGTTCAGGAGGCACGGTGGTTCACCAAGTTGATTACTGACTTTGGTGAAAATCCTGGTAGTATTGTGGTTTACACTGACAATACTGGGGCCCTTGCTAATGTGAAGGGGATTCCCATCTCATCCAGGACTAAACACATTGCTGTAAGGTACCACAGGGTCAGAGATGAGGTGGAGAATGGAGCAATTGAGCCAGAGTATGTGGCTACCAGTGAAAATATTGCTGATTTCTTCACTAAGGTACTTTCAAAGGTCACTTTTGCCAAGCTTAGAGCAATGGCAGGTCTTAAATAAATTTGTGACCTATTTACAAACAATATTTTTAGAGATGTTTCTCCCTACACATGAGGGGAGGTGTTAGAAAAATGGACACTAACATGTATACCTTAGGTATTTCTTCAACATGTTGGGTCATTTCATATTAGCATGTTTGTGAGACACATCAATTCATTTCAAGGGTTTATAATACCTAAAATTCTCATAAACATTAAGGTACAATATTAGTTCACTTGGGTGTGTTTGTACTATATGGTACTTTAAGGTAAATTGACACTCATAGTGATTTATAGAGGCCCTGGTACAATTTCGGGCTGTTTTCTGGTTGTTTTCTAGTAAGGTATACTTATACCAGATCTCATCGATCGTGAGACTTTAAGTCCTGCGGTCCTTGGTGTTTGATTCGAGGTTCATCTCGGTGGTGAGTTAAAGTTTCGAGTCACTTAGATTCGAGATTAGCATCGACCGAGATTCGTACTATTCATCGACGACCATGTCGAATCCTGAGGTACATTGAAATTCCAGTGCATAGTACTGATGGCATGCAAACTTGATCGTGCCCGTACTCTCTTAAGATCTGGAGTTGCAAACCTGTCAGGAGGCTAATAAATGAGTAGTCTCCTTAGTATAAATAGGAAGTGTCCAAGGGATCAGTCAGTCTTGAGTGCCCTTATCAAGCTCCTGTCCCGTTTGCTTGGTCGTGTTTCGTCCACTTCTACAAGCTTTCACTTGGGCACAGTTCACTTACTCAAAGAGTGTGAGTCACAGGTAATGCAACATCGTTAGATTAGTAGTTATTGTAACAAAGTCTTGAGTGCCCTTATCAAGCTCCTGTCCCGTTTGCTTGGTCGTGTTTCGTCCACTTCTACAATCTTTCACTTGGGCACAGTTCACTTACTCAAAGAGTGTGAGTCACAGGGATTTGTATATCAATTCCAAATTCTACAAGTTCTGTTTTGATGATGCCATTACGCTAAATTTTGCAGAAGAGCTTCGAGCAGCTCACAGCCCTGAAGTCGATCAAGCTGGACAGAACCCCGCAGCACGGGCTGGTCTCCTTGCCACCGAACCCTTTGGTGGTAAAGAGAATCTCACTTTGCGTGAACCAGAGGCCCTCATCCGCAGACTGGAACAGGATTTCTTCATACTGTCAGCTACCTGGCCTCACTCTGCTGGTCGTGTCGATCCGTATACCTGATGTTTTTGATTTGTCTGAATCCAAACCCTTGCTGGACTTGTCTTTCCTGCACGCAATGTGCCCCCCAGGGGTGGCTGTTCGCCTTGTGTTGGATGAACGCTGCTATTTGTGGAGCAACATGTGGACCAAGGACCGTGCCGCGATCTGCAAATGGACATCACTGGTGGAGCTCTGTGTCACGCCATTTTGCTTCCAGATGGGGGATTTTGCCCCCTTGGTTGACAGCCTGCCGGCGTTCTCCTGTCTGCGGTCTCTGGAGTTTGTTCCATTCGATGAGGGTCACCCACTCAGCATCATTTCATTCCTCACGGCTCTCTCTTGCCTCAAGCTGTGCTGGCTTTAGGATAGTGCAGTTCCGCTCATGGACCTCAGCACCCTTCATGACCTGCAAGTTTTGCATGTCCAATTTCCCAGGTTTGATGGACGACAGCAACGACGACTTGGCCTGGGTGATGACATAAAGCACATCTCTCACTTGACGAGCCTCCGTGAGCTGGGGGGCGATCTGGACATTACCCACCGGGAATTCCTACAGCTTCTTGCCCGTTTGTCTTTCTTGACAAGCATAGTGAGGTCGTCTGCCGCTGTTGAGGCTGTGTTCCCGTGGGACAAGGTCATTGTCGAGGCCGGGGCTCTGCGGGCTTCCCCGCTCACCGCCCTCCGCTGCTTGGACGCTACACTGGTGTCAGAAGTACCCGCCACTGCTGCATCGCTGTGTTCGTCGTTACCTTTAATCGAAAGCTTGTCTCTTTTGGTGCGCGGGCCATTTATAGGTCAACTTTGCATCGGCCTCCAGAGCGCCACACGGCTCACCAAGCTTGAACTGCGAGTGAGTTATGAGTTTATAAACTACACTCCGCAGTCACTGGCTTTCCTGCCGAATCTCTCAGATTTGGAAAACTTGGGATTGTCTTGTACCCTCCAAGATCACAATGGTATGGAAGGCCGCCACGAGCATATGCGTATCCTGGGCCGCCTCACGAGGCTGACACGGCTGGCGCTCCAGTGTCAAGGCACCATTGTCAGCGGTGTAATTTGGGCCATGCCTTGGAGAGTGGTCCACCATTTATCGACCCTGCGCCGTTTGTCCTGCCTCTCAATCTGGCCGTTTAGCCTGAACGAGGATGCTTTGGCACGTCTGAATGCCGGCTTGCATGAAATGGGCCGTCCTGCCCTGCGAATTGAGGATATTTGACGACTGGTCAGCGAAGCAGGTCTTACAGGTGTGATGCTTTTGCTAGTGCACGGGAGTTCTTCGTGCGGAGGTTCGCCGGGACGTTTGTTTTGGTGTTTTGTCTTGTTTCAGCCCCACTTGGGTTCACATAGGATTGGAATGGAGTTCTTCGAAATGGAATGCTGAAGCCGGCCAGGCAGCGGTTGTTGCTGTGCACACGTGGGGCTCGTCCGACGCGACGAGTGCCCACGTGACCTGGTCTTGGGCAGGGGTTGGCCATGTTCCGGTCCAATTTTTGCGACCTAGTTCTGGCAGGCCTGGCGGGGCCTGGGTGATGGTGGCTCGATGACCGGTTCAAGATGGGGCTTTTGAGCCACTCAGGTTAGGGCAGGATTCGCATCTGCAGGCACGCGTACGTTAGCAAGCATCATCTCAGCGATAGCAAAGCCATACATGCATGAACTCTCAACGTGTCTCTCTTGTGCACGTGTGTGTTGTGTCTGTGTGGTGTAATGGTGGGCGGGGGGGGGGGGGGGGTTTGGTGATTGCCTCAGTATGTGTGATTTCTTGGAAACTCATCGATTCTGATACGGTGAAATATGAAGTTGCACGCAAGTGCATGGGCGCTTCGTCGTGTCATGTGCTGAGGAACGTGCTTGTTCACCGTTGTGCAATGCCGGGCCGCGTATTGGCGGCTTAAGCGTAATGGCGAAGAAGCTTCTTCGCCATTGGTGAATCTTATCCCATGAGTGGCCGTGTAGCATGCTCACGGCTGCTGCACCATCATGATCAATTGATCAATTTAGCTAGTGCTGGTTGTCTTGACAGCATATGATGACTTTCTGTTGTGTTCTGAAGCTATCTCAAGAGACATCTGACACACAGTCGATCTTGAAACGGTGTGAATCATGGGTTTCTTAGACATACGTCAAGACTGTGGATTAGAGCAGGAGATAAGTCCGGATCCGGGTCTGGATGGGCAATGGCCCAGAGTAAACACATATCTCTGGTGCGTAGTAAGTCTCGAGGTAAATCAATAAACACCAGGAAAGTGCTAATTCAGAGGACATAAGGCCCTACCGGAGAACAAGTTCTGCTAGGAACTCTTCTCAAATGCATTAAAAAGAGATTAAGGTGTGAATGAATATTATAACTAGTTGGCTGACAAGCACTAGCTGTGAAGGGCAGCGTGTTACAATCATCCGATCATTCAAGGGGAGCATTGCTTTGCCTTATTCACTGATGCGATCTGTGCCTAAGCTGCACGACACGTCCGAAGTCCATAACTTCGCATTCTGCTGCAATATTAGCATGGCATGGGAGACACTAAGAAATGGTGCAAATGGGGAGCAGCTCTCTTCTGAGGTTTCTTGATCGAGCCCTGTACTGTAGTGAGAGCATGCAGTTTTTAAGAGGAAACTCTGCAATTCACTAGTTTTTGTCACAAGCAGTCATAAGAGTATATACATTTATGACGCACGTGACTGTCAGAAGGATGGAAATGGCAACCTTGGCTCGGTGTAGATCCGTGTAGACTCTAGGCATATGAGGCACGACGTGCACTCGAATTCGTGCAACTCGATTTCGTCACCCCGCGGCTGCCAGTGTGATATTGATGCAACACAATATTAGGATTTGCGCTTAATCAGAATTTTATTTGCTTGATGTTCCCCAGCGTATTACCGGTAGACTGGAAGTAACAACGAACTGGCCAACCAACTACCTTGCAGGTTTACGTCAAGAAGACTGCCCCGGTTCTGATTTCGTGTCAGATTGACATCATAGATGCTACTGGTGGTATGACGAACATCTCAGAATGCTCAAGGCAGCAGGTCCTGTGTCTTTCACTCAGCAGGGGCTGCCATGATACAGGTTGCAAGACTCATGTGAAACCCTTCATTACTTTGAGTTCTGATCGTGCTCGTTGTATCCACAACGAAAGTGATGAGAGTTCAAAGGGATGAAGGGATTCATATGCGTCTTACAAGTCAGGCATGTCAGGGCCTACTCTGACTGTGCCAGCTAGCGCCGGTCCATGAGCCCCATTGCAGGCCTCCGTTGTGGTCGTGCTGCTCCGGAGCTTGCCATCAGCTGCCGGTACTGCCTTGGTGTACCGCAGAATCCCTCCCCCCCCCCCCCCCCGGGGGGTCAGCACTATCAGGAGGCAGGGCCCAGGACGGTTCCCACTTTGGAGGGTGGGGACTCAATCATGCAGTTGTTTGTTGTTGTCTTCATCTCTGCAATCACGAGCGGATCGCTAATTTGCTTTTGTCCTGCTTCCTCTCAGACCGTCGGATAGGTGTTCATGGGAGTCTTTGTATGTGTTTTTTGTTATGAGTGTATGGGAACCTACATGAGTGTCTTATCTGGATATTGTTTTTGGATCTTGCTCCTGCAATACTGTGCAGGTGTTCCCTCTTAGCATCGATTATCATGGTCAAGTCCACCTGCGGACAAGGAATATTACGTCATGACATGTATACCTGATTTGTATTGAACCTGCTTTGTGAAACATTTTCTTGAGGATCGTGATGCTGCATTGCAAATTTAAAGTAACCGGTATTTCTATACAGTAGTACTCATATGATTAATGCATTGGTGCCCAACGTCTGCACCAATCCTCAGGTTACCGTATGTGATAGAAGAAACGTTCAGCGGATACGAAAACAATGATTACAAATTGTTGGGCTCCACCTCAGTACCCGTCCAGTCCGGCCCGGTCCTTTCTCTGCAAAAACCTTATTATAAACCTTACTGTATTCCCTTCTAAGTGTCACTCTCTCTCCATCGGTAATGCTCCTTGGAAGGCGCATTGGGGAGAAGTAAGGGGTCCCTCCCTTGGCACGTGAAGCAGCCACGTCTTGGCGTGGAGGACCATAACCCACGAAGGGACTTCTATGGAGGTCCACGTCCTCACATGCAGGTCCTTTTCCTATAACACGCGACCATTCCTGTTACATTGGGCGTTTCATTCCTTACCCATGTATGCGCGTGCATGCGTGCGTTTGGTTGTGTGTATGCGTGCGTGTGCGTGTGTGTGTGTGTGTGTGTGTGTGTGTGTGTGTGTGTGTGTGTGTGTGTGTGTGTGTTTGTGTGTGTGTGTGTGTGTGTGCGCGCGCGCGCGCGTGCGTGCGTGCGTGCGTGCGTGCTCACGCCTGTGTGCGTCACCCCCATGGGGAAGAGCCCCTAGGAAAGGGATGAAGGTAAAAAAAGAAAGGAAACGATAGGAAATGACATCGGGCCGGTCTTTTCAATCCCTCTCGTGTAAAGCTTTCAAAGAAAGGATTCGGTCCCCTGGACAGAGGATCTCCGCAGAACTCTGGGGCTCCCAACGTGTCAGCACGTGCAGGTGCACCTACATCCAATAATGACGTAGATTAATTACTGGATAGAGTTCAGTCATTATTGGATGTAGGTGCACCTGCACGTGCTGACGCGTTGGGAGCCCCAGGTTTAGGACCCCAAGGATGTAGGTTTCTGGCATGTTCAGCGTTGATTGTGAGCAACAGTGAGGGGCGCACCCGTCACAATCCACGTGGATTTGTTGATGTCTGGCTGTGGGTCAGGATCGCAGCAACAGCCCTAGGCCCCGCTCCGGATGCCTCAGGAGGCATGGGAGGTGGAGAGGCGGTGAGTGACAGTGATGGCGACATTCCCGCATACATGCACGGGGACAAGGTCCCGGGACTCGGCAGACTTGCTGCAGCGTATCATAGAGGGGGGCAAAGTGGTGCATGATGATTCAGGTGCACCGCGTGGGTGTGTGTTCCCGGCGGTGGTGGTGGTTCAAAGTGGGTTGCACAGCTTGGAAATTAGAACAAAGAGTGAAGCCTGCGGAGCGTGGAGAAGCACACAAGGGCCTCATTCGCGACGACGCCAGTGATTAATGAGGCCCCGATCCCGCTAGTGTACAGTCCAACATGTGACTACCCTCATAATGACCAGCCAGCCACGTGCTCAATTGCAATGTACCTTCAATAAAAACATGACTACCACATGCCCACGAACAAATGCAAAATGGCTACTGACGGACCATTGATGGCCTTTATCAGTCATTTCACACTCGAAGGAACACGCTAAAAGCGACCCTGAATCCTTCTTGCCCCGCTGTCATAATACAACAGCGACAAGTTGCGGGATTCGCAGCGCCCGCATACAGAATAGCAAGCGGCGAGGAGAGCGCTGCAGGCCTTATGATCAGAAGCTCTCATCAACGTTCTTTGCTCTTATCAACATCCACGTGACGCATCCCGAGGATCCCCAGGCGCCACATCCTGCCAGGCGACAATCAGCTCAGCATCCGCGGCTGTCCGTTGACGCAGCTCCTCAGGCAGCCGCGCCACGGCATCCCACAGCCGCAACGAGGGGGACTGCTGATGCTGCCCGGCCAGCTTCCCCGCTCTGGTGAACATGCCCGCCAGTTCCACCGCCCTCTCCCTTCTGACAGCCACGATCACATCTAGCGGGGCCGGCAGAGCAGCCTTCAGCCTCCGTCCCATGTAAGCCACCATTCGCCAGTCCACGACCTCCGAAAAGTCGTGCACATACTCTGCGGAATCCAGAAGTGATAGTATCACCGATAAGGCGGTGTCCGCCACATGTTCGGCCGTGGCAGCCATGGCGGAAAGTGCCCATGCCGGCCGCATGTTCTCCTCGATGTAGCGGAGCATAACCAACGATTTGACACGTGGAAAGGGCCCCTGGTCCCGCAGGTACTCGTCCGGAAACACCCCTGCGGCGCTGGTGTGCTGCACCAAGCACTGCAGGCAGTCTACCTGTTCGACCGCGCAGTGCTCATGTTCAACCGCATTGAGGAAGGTGGAGACGTCGTGGGAGGCTCCGTCCTGCCGCGCATACCGCAGCGCTCCCGCGTTGCCGTGGGACGCCGCCGTGTTGGCTGTGTCAGGGTGGAAGGCAGCCCCCAGGCCTCGCGCGTACCGCAGCATGTCCTCTCCCACCTTTGCGGCGCTCAGGGTGCACAGGTACGTGGGGTCTGGGGCGCCGCTATTTCTGACAGCCAGCTGCAGGCATTCGAGGCTCCCGAACCGACATGCCAGTACTGCCGGGTGTTGCTCATAACCGTGGCAGTACAGCAGCTCCATGCTGCGAGGGCACTTCCGACGGCATGCAGCTTTCATTGTCAAGTCCCACAACGAGATATGACCAGGATCCATGCTGGGAGGGCACTTCCGACAGCATGTAGCTTTCATTGTGGCTTCCCACAACCAGAGATTACCAGGCTCCACGTGCTGCAGACAGGAGCTCCGGGTCCCCCACAGCGCCCATTGGCTCATTCCCAAGCCACTGGCAGCCGGCATCATGCAGGAACTGGAGGGCGGCCTTGCATCTACCATTAGCCGCAGTATACAGGAGGCCCGACCCCATCCCAGCCATGGCTTGGTCCAGAGCTGACCCGGCCACGGCCTTCCGCAGAAACTCCGGAAATTCCCCGACTAAGAACTCGAGGCACCCCACCTGGCCTTGTCTTGCTGCGGCGTATGCAGCACGCCTCCAGTTGACTAGTTCCACAGGTCCACGCCTGCCCTTAGGAGAAGCCCGCATCAGTCAGATCCGCAGCGGAGCATGCAGCTAGGGAGTGGCCGGCTTGAAGCAGCAGTGCAGGAACTCTCGTCGGCATCAGCAGAAGTTTAATTACAGGGCACTGTGGCTACATACTTCAATGCCCAAGTGGGGTGTTACCCTTCCCATGAAACACACCCAGACGCACGTGCCCCCCCCCCCCCCCAACAGCACGCACGAACACACACACACATGTGTGTGTGTACACACACACACACACACACACACACACACACACACACACACACACACACACACACACACACACACACATACACACACACACACACACACACACACACACACACAAACCCCCCCCCCACACACACACACACACATGTGCATATGAACACGTGCACAAGCGCATGCACGCATTGACAACGGCATGGACCACTCGTGTATGCAGCTGCTGTGCGCAGCCATTCCTGAAAACACACATTTTTGCACATCATGGATCCGGGAGGTGTTCCTGCTGTAAGCGCGAGCTTCAAAGCGCAAGTAGTTGGTGGTCAAAAAAAGTATGGCCGGGTGACTGTCGAGCACGTAAGGACATCAAAGAATGAGAGACAGCTGACTACATTGGAGGAAATTGATTCCTCAGACCATGCAGAGGTTGTTAGCTTGGAGACCGCACCGATACATCACCCAGAGGCACATTGTATGGCCTGCCCGCGCTGCAGATGTAACCGCCGATTTTTCGATGTCAGCAGCATACCGCTTTCCAAACCGGAACTGGCAGCAAAGATATTCAAGGCAGTCCCCGTGGCCATGGGAGGCAGCAGCTTCCACTACGGAGAGGACCTTTCTCCGACAACCTTCCTTCCCTTTTGAACGCCCAATCCGACAGCCGCCATGTTTGCCATGCCAGGTCCAGGCAAGCCTGGCTTCCCGCCCGTGCGGCAGCCCATATCGCCCATAGCCCGCAGGGGCATCCCTGCCTCGCAGCCAGCTTGAGATAGGCCACATTGCCTTGGTGTGCGGCGATTGTGCACAGCAGCGGGGACCTGCAGCCCGCATCCAGAAGGGTCTCGAAGCAGGCGGGCGGGGGGCTCTGCACCGCAGATCTGTACAGCAAGTACTCATATTGGCTGGGTACCAACGCGGCATCCAGACACCCCAAGTTTGCATCGCGATTTAAAGACCAGTTTTGCGCTTTCCGCAGGTACAGTGGCGGTACAGCATCCCCCCGAGGCGGCCAACCCCCAGCAAAAAGCGAAGTCAGCACGGGTCCGTGGCCCGCTTCGCAAGCTGCGTACGCAGCCTCCCAGGCCTGAGCCTTCCGCGCGTGGCCGGCTCTTTCCCGGTCCGGCCCGCCCAGACCCAGGAACCCGCCTTTCCCCTGGAGGCGCTGCAGGCATCCGATGTGGCCAGCTCGGCCAGCTCCCACATGATTCCCACAACAGCGGTGCAGTCGCCACACCCCCGCAACAGCACTCAATGGCCCATTCATTTTGAGACCCGTCGACCCATGCGCTCCCTGCTTCCACTTTCCGGAATAGGGTCGCCCTCATGATCTCGGAGTGGCAGGTCTTGGATGTCGGTGTTCCTTCCTTGCTTCCTTAT
>KV908766.1:44204-58248 GCA_002005505.1 Botryococcus braunii
AGCAAAAGACTTTCCTCCATCTACTGAGCACTTCACATAGACACAGCATCACTCTTACACACCTCATATCCATGGTATGCAGCTTCTCATTCAGGTCTTATGCCATGCCTGGGTGCTTGTTTCAGCCCATACAAACCTTCTTCAAGCGACACACGTGTTACCATCCCCATTCTCAAACCCAGGAGGTTGTGTGACATACACCTCCTCTTCCAATTCACCATTCAAGAATGCTGTCTTGACATCCACTTGGTGGATCTCAAGACCCTCTTGTGCAGCCACTGATAGCAATGCTCTCCTGGACCCATAACTGCTAGTTGGTGCAAATACCTCCATGACATCTACACCAGGGATTTGCCTACATCCCTGAGCTACCAACCTTGCCTTGAACCTTAACACATTACAATGAGCATCCATTTTCACTGAGAAAATCCAGTGAACTGGAATCACTTTATGACCACGAGGCCTGGGGACATACTCCATCACCTCGTGGGCATCCAACGAATTCTGCTCTTCCTGCATGGCAGCCTTCCAGTATTCCCACAGGGAAGACTGCTGTGCTTCTCTCAAGCTGAGGGCACGCTTATCTTGCTGAAACGCACTCCAGTATGCTTCCCCTTTTCTCCCTGGCTCTCAGCAGTGCTGCTCTCATTCTCTCTCTCACCCACTACTCTTCCACTGACTGTCGCCGTACTGCACGTTGGAATGGCCTGAGCAGTTTCAGATTTCCTTCTCTGCTCTCTCTCTCTCTTTTCGACTCGCAGTTTGCCTGTTCAAGCTTACTGCTCCGCACGCTTACATCATCCTCCCAGACACAGGTATCTCTCGGAAGGCTCTTGTAGTCTGGGGTAATCACACATTGTCTGAGCTTCCGATTCACCTCCTCATTCGCACTCTCACATGTCTGGCGAGTGGCAGTCTCGTCAGTTCCCTCACAAGCAGTCTGAGCACCCTGCAGGATTTGTGTGGCTGCTCCTTCTGTGCACTGAGCCAGTGCCTCTCACTCTCTCTTTCTTCCACCCACTACACATGTGCACTGGGACGCTGGCCCAGCTGCGCGCTCACAGGCATAGCCCCATTTGTGTGGCTGGCACCACATTGTACCTGGGCTTCATGGAATTGGACTGTGCAGCTCGTCTCACATGATGCATCTCTAACATCACTCTCAGGCACTGTACAGGTCCCACCCAAACAACTCAGCTCACTTGGACCATTTTAAGTCTGATCAGAGACTGTCCCCCTCTCATCGCTCACATGTGAGGCCTGTCTCTCGTGATTCTGACCCCTGTCCTGCACTTCCCCTGGTCCCTGTGACTCAGTGTCACATTCTGTCAGCCCCACTCGCTCACAGCTCTCACCCTTCTCCTGTGCCAGCAGGAGCTCGCGAGCAGCAGTTCGATGCTCGTAGCGTTGCGATCTTGTCAATCCATCCGGGGGCTGGCCTTCGTTGTCAGGCCGCGGGTCTCGGAGGGACAGCTGTGCTCGCTCCCAAAACTGTTGATGTCCTCCACCGTCGGGATTCCCTCTTTCCATTCGACGGAGTGTCTCCACCATGCCGGACTGGTCCAGATCCAGTGGATGAGTTCCTCCCGGTGATCCCGTGACATGGTCAGTGGCAGCTTCCTCCGGGAGGCACTTACCCTGACCGACAGGCTCCGTTGCAGCCTCGTCAGGGGCTTCTGGGAGGGTGCTGTCAGGTCTGTTGCTGGAGCAGGGTATGCTGATAGCGCCATTCTGAGTTCGGAGTTGGTTGGGACCAGCAGGAGGTTCACTGTCCTGCTGCTGGAGTTGCAGGCCTTCAGGATATGAAAACTGTCGAGGCTGTCCAGGCAGAATGTGTATTCCCACTCTGGAGGCCCCCCGAATGTGCTCCACGAATTCCACATCTCTGCTCTCCCGCCAGACCCCTCCTCCTAGATAGATGCGAAATGCCTTGGACACTGGCGAATATCCAGTGAACATCCCTGGCACTGCCTTGGGTGCAAATACACTCCTCTGCTGGTCTGGTACATGCACAAATGCCAGGCATCCCCAGGTACGTAGAAGGGAGACATTTGGTTTATATCCCATAAACATTTCACAGGGGGTAAGAGGCCTGCCTGTGCTGGGTCCCATGTTCACAAGGGTGCAAGCTGTCTCCAGAGCCTCTTTCCACATCACTGGACTGGCTGCTGCAAAGTTAAGAAGTGTCCTGGTTCGCTCCTTGAATTTGGCATTAATGAATTCAGTGCCCCTGTCACATCGAATGCACTTCACAGTGGTTCTCCTTTCTGTCTGCCAAAATAGGATGAGATCCCTGACAACAGCTCCAATAATATCCTTAGATTTAACTGGCAAGACTGCTTTCCATCCGGATGCTTCGTCTGCTACTGTCACCCAAAACCGTTCTCCAGTGATTGCAGCTGGAGATATAGGACCCACAGTGTCAATATGGATTCTGTCAAGGGGGTTCACTGCAGGTATGGAACTTTCACCGAAAGGTGGGCGAGCATGCTTCCCCTCAATACAGGCTTCACAGTACTTGGGGCACTTTTCACAAGGGGAGAGATGTGTGTCTTGGCCAGTGACTAACTGCTCGCTGCTCAAACGTTGCATCCATGGTTCACCCGGGTGTCCCAATCTGCTGTGCCACAAGAAACGTCTAGTGCAGTCATGCTTCTGGCTTTTCTTACATTTGCTCTTCATGGCAGCTGTCACTCGGTATGGGGTTTTACTCGTTGTTACAGGCAAACAGTTGTGAACATAGTACAGGCCATTCTCTGCACTCACTCGCATCCTCCACCCATTTGGGCCAGTCACTGCTGTAAAACCTCCCACACTGTCTGTAGCAAGGCAAGCACCATCACGGAGGGCAGCAGATACTGATAGGATATTAGTCGTAGCTGAAGAAACACATTGCACATGATGCAGCCATAGTGGTACATGCTGTGGGGACAATAGACATACTGAGCCCGTTGCAATGATTCCTCCTGTAGCATCAGAGGTGGCAAGTTGAGGGGGAATAGGCGTAGCATGTACAGTGGGGGCATGCAGCAGGGACAGGCTGTTCATAAGATGCACTGACGCTCCACTATCCACAAGCCAGGACTGTTTGGACTGTTTGTTGCTGCGGGAATCCAGCACATTGTAGGACACTACGTATGGCATACCTTCTGAAGGAGGAGAGGGAGGACCAGTAGGTGGATGCAGCAGTGGGAATGCTCCAGCTCCAAGGAAGGCATGCTGCACTGTTGGAGGTGGCTGAGGTGCTCCGGGAAATTGCCCTTGCGGCCACATGCCAGCCAGCTGCTGTACAGCTGCAACTACGTTCCTCTGGGTTTCTGCATCTCTCTGCCGCTTGGTCTCGCCAGAAGCGTCCCTTTTTGTGAAAGTAGTTGCAGGTCCCCCTTACCTCCACCTTTGAGTCTCCATCTGCTGACTGCTTGGGTTGGTTCAGCGCACATGCTGCTGGAGCAGGTACAGGAGCAGGTGGGGTAGGCTGAGCCATCATGACCACAGCCTGTTGATCCCCATCATCATTGTACCCGGAGGCCTCGGCTGTGGTGGAAATCAGGTCTGCCAGCTGGTCCAAAGGGTGAGCAACTGCAGTGGGTAGTAGTCCTGGTGGGTTGGCTGTTGCTGGGAGTCCCTGCACTATCTGGGTTGCCACATGACCATCTAGGAGATCATGTCCATTGCGTTTCCGGCAGCTCTTTAGATTGATCATCCTGGATACATACTGGGATATTGTTTCTCCTCGTTTCATGCCCTTTGCCATCTCCTTCAACCAGTCTGCATTGGCTTGGGTATTTGTGAAAGGTTATGGGCAATCGGCTTTCCCTGTACAAAGCAGACAGGTCGTCAATAGACGAAGTTACTCCAGCTACAGTCCGTACGACTGTCTGCTGAGTGCCACACACAACTGTCGGACAAGACTAGCATCTGGTGATGCCCAGCATCTTTCACAACCAGTTCCGTTACATCATTATCTTGTACACAAGCACCGATCAAGCAATCACTAGATAAGGCTCTAGACGGCTACGTTCAAGTACATGCCTATACTCCCT
Source organism: Botryococcus braunii (assembly GCA_002005505.1). Taxonomy (NCBI): domain Eukaryota; kingdom Viridiplantae; phylum Chlorophyta; class Trebouxiophyceae; genus Botryococcus; species Botryococcus braunii. The sequence goes on from KV908766.1 coordinate 48,248, forward strand.
GAAGTCACTGTCCCTTATCTGTTTGAGTGACTACAGGGTACACTAAGCTTGTTCACTCTCACAATAGCAACAATGATACAATACACACTGCCGCACCGTACCTGTACAAAGCAGACAGGTCGTCAATAGACGAAGTTACTCCAGCTACAGTCCGTACGACTGTCTGCTGAGTGCCACACACAACTGTCGGACAAGACTAGCATCTGGTGATGCCCAGCATCTTTCACAACCAGTTGGTATTCACTCCGGTGGGGCAGCCTTAAGAGTTCATCCGACAAACGTGTGATCTAGATAGGATTGTACCTTATGTTCGAAAACGTCCAGAATCTGCCGTGTCTCAAGGTACCTTATGTTCTCAATGGACCCATATCCTAATAGTGCACACATGAAGATCACTTAAAGCACAAGGCATTCAATAATAATGTTCAGAACTCAACACTTCCCCTTGCCTGCATGCTTTAAGTGTATCTTCTCAAACCTAGTGAATCACGATGACCAACAAACACGGGCTTGGCAAGTGGCTTGGTCATAATGTCAGCCACATTGCGTGCAGATTCCACATAGAGGATATCTACCTGCCCAAGTGCCATAGCTTCCCTAGCGTAGTGGAAGCTTACTGCAACGTGCTTTGTGAATTTGGAATACAGGGGGTTCCGTAAATTAGAAATGCATCCTTGGTTGTCACAGAAAATTTTGACCCTCCAAGGTGCAGCCCCTATCTCTTCCAAGAAGCCCCTTAGCCAGTTGGCTTCCTTCACAATATGGCCAGCTGCCATAAACTCAGCTTGCACAGTTGAGGTAGCAACTGAGCTCTGCTTCTTGCTTCCCCAAACCACGGCACTACCATAGACTGATAGAACATAGCCAGTGGTGGAATACCTGTGGTCCAGGTCCCCAGCATAGTCGGCATCAACATAGCCTTCTAGCTCAGGGCCCTTTCCACCCAGAGTAAGAGCTAACTCTCTGGTATCTCTCAAGTACTTCAGCACTCGAATGGCCTCATTCCAGTGTGAGGTAGTGGGTGTCATTCTATACCTTGACAACACTCCAACAGCCTGAGAAATGTCAGGCCGGGTCGTATTGGCTATGTACAGTAACGATCCAATTAACTCGCAGTATCGATGACCAGGTGGCAGAGGGGTACCAGCCCCATGTGACATACCATCTGAGGACTCGGGTCTGCTGCTAGCCACGAAGTCCTTGGACATGGGGGTATCAACCCCACGTCCATCATCAGCAACGCCAAATTTCTCCACAAGAGCATCAATCTTGGGAGTGCAACTCATGGAAATAGTGCCCTGAACTCTATTGCGTAGGACCTGACACCCCAGGAAATCATTCACCTCTCCCAAATCATGGATGGTGAAGTCCTTCTTCAATAACTCTTTCCCCCACTCAATCTCTGCAACCACTCTGGCAACTATGAGAAGATCATCGACATAAACAAGAATAAACGACAGATTACCATCAGGGGCCCTCCTGATGTATACCCCAGCGTCGCTCTTGCACACACTATACCCCATCACGCTCAACTTGTCGCTCAAGGTCTTGTGCCAAGCCCGTGGGGCTTGCTTAAGACCGTAGAGTGCCTTCCTGAGCTTGCACACAACTCTCGTGTTGCCATTCTCAAATCCTGGTGGTTGGGTCACATAGACCTCTTCCTCCAACTCCCCATTGAGAAAAGCTGTCTTGATATCCACTTGGTGGATCTCAAGATTTTGTGTGGCAGCCACTGCCAGCACAGCTCTCCTAGCACCATAGCTGCTGGTAGGTGCAAAAACCTCACCAACATCTATACCAGGAATCTGTCTGCAACCCTGGGCAACCAATCTTGCTTTAAACCGAGTGACATTCCCATGTGCATCGTTTTTTGTAGAAAAAATCCAATGAACAGGGATAACTTTCTGCCCATGGGGTCTTTCCACATACTGCATAACCTCATGGGTGTCTAAAGACTCCATCTCCTCTTGCATTGCCTGCTGCCAAAACTCCCACTGAGGTGAGCGCTGGGCTTCCCTCAAGTTTGAGGGCACGTGAACTTTTCCCAACGTGACAGAAGGTACACTCTGTACCTTATGCTGTGGTGCAGCAGGGCTGTCAGCCTTACTGATGCTGTTCCCTTCTCTCTCTCTCTCTCCCTGGTTGCCAGAATAAGGTACATTATGTACCTTATGCTGGGACTGGGCAGTACTGCCGGGATTATCTGATTCCTTCTCAAGTCTCTCTCTCTCTCCTTGACTACTGGACTCATGTGCAGCACCCTTACATTCTCGCACCTTCCGCAATGCAGAGGGGAGCAGCAGCTCTCTCTCTCTCCTGGACTCACACTTGGGCACACTACCCAGACTTGCCTGAGCTGCGCCTACAATGTCAGCCTGCACACCATAAGCATGACTAGCCAGTGACTGGGATTGGGCACCAGCTTCCCCTACTGCTGGCATGTCTAACCCACTGCTCTCATCTCTTACATCTGCACCGAACATAGCCTCGACTGTCTCAACCTGCCCCTGCATATCAGGGAGACCAACCATGTTTGGCTCACTCACAATTGCCTGACCTGGGTCAGGGGCATGCAATGGGATGTCAGAATGCTCTCTCCTAGCCACGCGCTGTACATAACGCTGCTCCCTTGTAAGGGTGGTCCCTGGAGGAAGGGGAATTTGTGACTTCCCCTGCATTCGCAACCCCTCTTGTACCTTCTGCATTTTTTCTACCTGGGATTGAGTTTCTACACCCCCCTGGCCAGATTCTGCATATGCTCAAGCACCGACCACGAGTGCTGAGATGGTTCTGGGGTCCCAACAGTAGGATCCAGGCTGGTGGGGTTTCCTTGGTCATGTGCTGCTGTGGTCCCGTCTCCAGACTGATCCCCAGCACAAAGTCCAGAGGTCCCAGGAGCCCCAGTGGAAAGCGTCTCCACTCCATGGTCATCCTCCTCATCCCAGAACGTGGGTGGAGCAGCACAGGGAATTGCTTGAGGCGTTGCCAGATTCTCACTGCCAAGGGGGGGTGATATCCTAGAATCATAGACAGACCCAGGCTGGACCTTTGATAGACCCACTCTCTCAGCCCCCCTCAAGTGCTCGATAAAGCTGACGTCCCTACTCTCCTTCCACACTCCATTCCCCACGTACACACGATACGCTTTAGACTGGGGACAATAACCAGTAAACATCCCAGGGATGGTCTTGGGCCCAAAAACAGACCTTTGGCCACTGGGAATGTGCACATGGGCTACACAGCCAAACGTGCGCAGCACAGACACATCAGGTTTGACACCAAAGAATAATTCCATGGGGGTCAGGGACCTGCCTGAAGTAGGACCCACATTGTAGAGGAGGGTAGCTGTCTCAAGCGCCTCCTTCCAAAGGGAGGGGTCTGCTGCAGCATGGACCAACAGAGTCCTTGTTCGCTCCTTCAGGGTCCTATTCATCCTCTCCGCCACCCCATTCTGCTGAGGCGTGTAGGGCGCTGAGGACTCCATCTTAGTGCCCTGCTGAGCACAAAATTCTTTGAATTGCTGGTTCAGGAACTCTGAACCCCTGTCAGTCCTCACACACTTCACAACCGTGCCTCGTTGGGTCTGCCAAAAACGGAGCAGGTCTATCACAGCCTTTGGGATGCAATCCTTTGACTTCACAGGCAGGGAGGCAACTTGGTGTGAACTTTCATCCACTACAGTGACCCAATATCGTTCACCTGTGATGGCAGGAGGTGATATGGGACCCACAGTATCCACATGGACTCTATCGAGTGGGTGATGTGCAGGCCTGGAAGATACAGGGAAAGGAGGTCTGGAGTGTTTCCCTTGTATACACGATTCACAGTGCTTGGGGCACTCAGAGCAGGGAGCAAGGGAGATATTGATTCCTGTAACCAGATCTTCCTTGGAGAACCTCTGCATGCTGCTGGCACCAGGATGACCTAACCTAGCATGCCACAGAGATCTCTCGCTACACACGTGTCCTTTCCTAAGATGAGACGCCTCAGCCATGTGATCAATATGTCTGCAGCCAACTTGCTGCCCTCTGACAGGACTAACAAACTCCAAAAAAAACAGACCTCGTGCGCGGGTGATATCTCCACACCACCCTTCAGGTCCCTTCATGGCTGTGTAACCACCTGCAGTGTCAGTCAGGAAAGATGCTCCATCCTGAATTGCACCAGTGACTGAAATGAGGTTGGTATGCGCAGAAGGAACACACTGCACATTGTGCAGCCAGAATACTTCGTGCCTTGCATTCACAAGGCATACAGACCCAGATGCAATGATTCCTCCCTTGGCGTCTGAGGTTGCCAAGTGCAGAGGAAGAGGCTGTCTATGCATAACTGGATTATGGAGCAATGAGAGATCATTGACTATATGCACAGAGGCACCACTATCTATTAACCAAGATGTGCTGCTAGCTCCATGCGAAGTTGGGGCAAGCACATTGAGAGAGATAAACATCGCCTCACCAGAAGGAGGGGGTGGAGGTGGTAAATGCCACCCCGGAAACGTGTGTTGACTTGTTGGATAGTTATATGCTGAAGGAGGTCCAGGGCTGGAAGCGGATGAAGGCGGGCCACCCCGGCCAGATCCATGGTCCCACCAGGCTTGAGGAGACGACTGTGGGCCTCCCTGGCCCCAGTAAGCTGCAGGCCCAACGCTTGCCGCTTGCATGTTTTGATGCAGAGCCTGCAGCTGCCTGAGCGGTCCGCAGTCAGTCATGAAGTGGCCCTTTGCCTTGCAGAAGTGGCATGTAAGCTCCTCTCTGGGCCTTCTTGCCCTGCCAGGTCCACGCCCCCTGCCACCAAAAGTAGTTGCAGAGGGGCCAGCGGGAGGCTGTTCGTTTGCTGGTAGTGCTGCTCCAACTCCCGGTACTGCTCCCACTCCTGGTGCAGCTCCAGCGCTTGATGACGCTCCAGCTACCCCCCCAGAGGGACCAGCCACTGCTGCAGCTGCCATGGCCTGAGGTGTTCCCTCTGCAGGTGGGTCCTTGTACCCACGGCTGGCTGCGGCGCGCAGGATTCTTTGAATCAGCTCCAATGGCGGCTTGTCGGTTGCCATAACCTCCAGGGACTCGAGCCTCAGCACAGGAGGGAGGCCCTTCACCATCAGCTCCCCAACATTGTGGTCCAAGAGGATGAACGCGTTGTTTCTGAGACTTGTAGCCAGATCCATCATTCTGTAGAGGTAGACCTTGAGTGTCTCCCCTGTCTTGATGCCCTGCTCCATTTCCTTGTACCACTCAAGGTTGATGTCTTGGTTGCTCCCTCCAGTGTGACTGTTCTTCACCCACGCGATGAAGTCGAACGCTGCTTTGTGGCATGAGATCTGAGAATGCCAGATGACTGGAACTGACTGGATCAGCCACTGCTTGATGGCTGAGTTCTCCACCGACCCTGGCATTGGCCTCTCCAAAGCCGCTCTGACCCCCTTGGTGTTTGCGCACGCCTCCAAATTTTCATACCAAAATTCAAAATTGCGCCCTCCATCATCAAGCATGACAGTCATCTTTGGATTAGAGGTATTGGGGATGTAGGCTGCCTTGTCAATCTCCACCTTTGGTTCTGCAGTGGCTGATTGTGTCCCGGTCATAGACTGCCCTGGAGTGGCCCCACTGACTTCTCCAGGTTGAGACATTGCTGTTTCACTGCTACTTTCCTTTTCTTTGCCCCTTTTTGTCATACTATTGTCACTTCACCAGCCAAACTTACTCATAAACTTCTGGAATGCAGCAATACCCTACAATTCCCTCCATGTCATGGAAATTTACCAGCCAGTCTTGCACAGTAGTAGCAGATATGTTCCCCTCAGAAGTTTGCGCCGGAGTCCGGCCCGACTCACTCAGTGCTTCTAGACAACGTCTATGAATGATAAAGCACAGCTAAAACTTCAATTATGAATTTCCCAGAAAGGTAAACTGTGAGTAAGATAATGGTCCTGGTACACTCGAGTTCCCTTGCGCCGCTGCGCCATGCTCGAGCTCCTTTGTTGACGCTTACGTCTGACCCATCCGTAGACGACCTTCACTCCTGCTTTTACTTGGCTCAGCTGGAAGGGCGTGGGCCCATAACCTGTGAAAGGTTATGGGCAATCGGCTTTCCCTGTACAAAGCAGACAGGTCGTCAATAGACGAAGTTACTCCAGCTACAGTCCGTACGACTGTCTGCTGAGTGCCACACACAACTGTCGGACAAGACTAGCATCTGGTGATGCCCAGCATCTTTCACAACCAGTTCCGTTACATCATTATCTTGTACACAAGCACCGATCAAGCAATCACTAGATAAGGCTCTAGACGGCTACGTTCAAGTACATGCCTATACTCCCTGAAGTCACTGTCCCTTATCTGTTTGAGTGACTACAGGGTACACTAAGCTTGTTCACTCTCACAATAGCAACAATGATACAATACACACTGCCGCACCGTACCTGTACAAAGCAGACAGGTCGTCAATAGACGAAGTTACTCCAGCTACAGTCCGTACGACTGTCTGCTGAGTGCCACACACAACTGTCGGACAAGACTAGCATCTGGTGATGCCCAGCATCTTTCACAACCAGTTGGTATTCACTCCGGTGGGGCAGCCTTAAGAGTTCATCCGACAAACGTGTGATCTAGATAGGATTGTACCTTATGTTCGAAAACGTCCAGAATCTGCCGTGTCTCAAGGTACCTTATGTTCTCAATGGACCCATATCCTAATAGTGCACACATGAAGATCACTTAAAGCACAAGGCATTCAATAATAATGTTCAGAACTCAACAGTATTATATCCACCAACAAGATTCTTGCAGATAAATACATATGCATCATACGCAGATGGCTTGCTAGACAATTCTCCTAGCCATTCTTCCGGGACTGATTCATACATCAGCAGCATAGCAGCAGCATTGTGGATGGTACCAGGCATGGCTTCTTGAATGGCAGGCAGTGAACCCTTTGCACTATTAGCAGCAGTGAATGCATTGTCCCACACTATAAAATTCTGACCATGACGCAGTAGTTTGATATGGACCTTGACTTGCGTAGCAATAACCTGGTGTGCATGGCTCTCGTGTGAGGGTTGATGTTGACTCCTCGTCTGCTGACTTCGATGCTTCACTGGTGCTTGAGCCCTTCTTTGCCATGCTGTTGGATATCTGGTCAGTCGTCGTTGCGTTCTGAAAGTTTCGAGTCTCCGTCCTCGTCCTCGCTGCCTGGTTCAGAGCACCACTCCTCAGGACTGTATCCTTTTCTGCTTCCCAAGAGTAAAATAAGGAAGTCCTCGTCGAACGAAGCGAGATCTGTCTCCACTGCTGTGTATGCTGCCTTTTCTGTCCAGAACTCTTCCTGGTCCGGACCTCCGACCTGCCGCAGGTGTCGTTCAAAGAGTGCCCGGGTCACAAATCCTGGGTCTCCGTTGATGAAGGAACACTCCCAGGCTGTTACTTTGTAAGCAGGGTAGACTGGAAATCTCTGTTTGAACCACTGTGGAGGGTCTAGTCTGCCCTGTCCGTATGCTCGGCTGACAAAGTCCTTGATGATGAATGCTCGTTCCTCAGGTGTTCTTGGTTCTGTCTCTCCACCAGCTCTTCTCAAGCTGTCATATGTCGGTGGTGGAGGTGGAGGTAGCCTCATAGGTCTCGCAGAGCCCGTAGACATTCTCCCGCTCTGTCTCGTTCGTCCCATCGCAGATCCTTCCGTTCGGGTCACACATCTCAAGTGCTCAGCGTATGAATTGGTGGGCCCATAACCTGAACAATTCTGAGCGTGGCGTTTCCTGTATGACCCGGCACGAGGGTGTTTAGTCCGGCGGCACTCTTGTTGTGTGTCGATTAACAAGCAGTGGCGACTGTGAGTGAAGTGACTTGACTGGCAACAGTTGAACGACAAACACCCGAAGTGCTTTTGTAGTCCCAATCAAGTCTTACAATGCTTATTGCTCTCTCTCATCACTCAGTAATTCAAACTACTCCATCTACGTAATTACCGATAGTCTGCATTACCAATGTCCGATGAGCTAAAACATTAGCACTTTCCTAATACACATTATCTAGACCCTTTCCTAATCCATTGTTCTTGTAGGCTTAATGCTATGACAACAGTTTACCTGTATGACCCGGCACGAGGGTGTTTAGTCCGGCGGCACTCTTGTTGTGTGTCGATTAAAAAGCACTGGCGACTGTGAGTGAAGTGACTCGACTGGCAACAGTTGAACGACAAACACCCGAAGTGCTTTTGTAGTCCCAATCAAGGGCCTCATCCCTTCGAGCCAGCAACATATAACCTTTCTAGCAAACCGTGTCTGATTACCTCATTCTCCCTAATCAACGTGAAATTGGTCTAGATTGGTTCTGGCAGAACTCCTAGGTTCTGCCACCTATTACTCATTCTAATGAATATTCCCCCTGGTTAGTTCGAGCTGATCAGGCCACTATTACTCTTCTGAGGGAAAGGCATCAAATGTTCTTTCACTATTATAACACAAATGGTTCAGCCAGCAATCCCGCCGGCATTATGCCGGAAGCCTACGCTGCCATGTTCCTCCCTTTACATCACTCTTTGCATCAGCCGCGCCAGGGGAGCGGCTCCCCGGGACTCCCGGGCCGGGAGCCCAGAGGGGACACTGTTCTAAAGCGGGGAACCCGGTGGCGATCCCTACGCTTGGTAGCGGTCCTAATAGGACACTGTGATCACTGATCAGGGAGAAACTGCAGACAGTCGCACGTTACCCATGCACGCGCACGACTACGAAAGTGTCCTGCTGTACACAATATTGACGAAAGCTGCTTTGAATTGGAGCTACTTATTGTTTTTAATTACAAACCAGCAAGATTAATGCACTTGAAGCCGGTTGTGGACCAGGTACGCGACCGAGTCTTCGGCCTTCCGGCTCCGCCCGGCGGCCCGGGCGGAGCGCCTGGCCTGGCACGTGACCTGGCGGTACCCCAGCAAGCCCCCGGTCAGCGCAGCGAGGCAAGCACAGAAACCGCCCTGGACAAGCTTGCCGAGCTTTCCAAAAATAAAAAGGTGGGCAGGCTGGGGGTCGGGGGGTCGGGAGGTGGAGGGGAGAGGCGCGAGCGGAGGAGGATCCCCGGGATCCGAGCCTCGGAGACGCGAAAGCAAGTGGGCGAAGCCCACCGGACCCAGTGCAAAGCCTCAAAGACGGGCATGGCAAGGAAACTTGACGGTCGCATGCGAGAGGCACGAGAGCAAGGGTGCAGGGGAAGGCCGGGAGATCCTCCCGGATCCGGAAGAGAAATACTCGGAGGCAACGACCTTGCTCATAACATACTCAGGATAATCCAACAGAGCTTCCACAGGGATATGACAAGGGTTCCAAGCGAGAGCCAAGCAGGATCTCGTGGAGACGAGAGCGACTGCAGTGCGATGGAGTGAACGGCAGAGCGGGCAAACATGTGCCACACATGTCCCAACATCAAACACAGTCGTAAAAGGGTTGGTGGTTACCAACCTCCAAAGGAGTAGCTAGGCAACAGATCTTTGCGATCGTTAGGTTGTAGCCCTCCTAAGCCGATCTGCCACCTGCTGGCTCCCTTTCCTGTCCCACTGCACTGCCGTCTGGAAACCAACAAAGAACAACAACAAACAAACAACAACACTGAAAGTCGGCACACTCCTGCATTCCGACTCTGTCAATGGTGGTGGTGCTCATGGTGCACACTGGGAAGTGAATAGTTCCGGGTTGCGGGGGTACCCCCGCATGAGGTACCCCCTGCATGCCAGGGGCTCCCCTGTCAGCTGGGCTCCGCCCCTTGGACCGGCTGCTTCCTTGGCCCCCATGTTGTGTCCCACCTGTCCTTGGGGCAAGTGTATAGGGGGGTCTTTGTAGAATGTGGTCTTTGGGAAAGGATCTCTCTCTCTCTCTCTCTCTCCTCTCTCTCTCTCTCTTTTTTTTTCTTTCCTCTCCTCTCTCTTCTCTCTCTCTCTCTCTCTTCCTCTCTCTTTTTTTTTTTTTTCTCTTCCTCTTCTCTCCTCTCTCTCTCTCTCTCTCTCTCTCTCTCTCTCTC
>MVGU01001685.1:0-10000 GCA_002005505.1 Botryococcus braunii
CTATGCCCTGACTGCACACCCTCGTGTTGCCATTCTCAAATCCTGGTGGTTGGGTCACATAGACCTCTTCCTCCAACTCTCCATTGAGAAAAGCCGTTTGATATCCACTTGGTGGATCTCAAGATTCTGTGTGGCAGCCACTGCCAGCACAGCCCTCCTTGCCCCATAGCTGCTGGTGGGTGCAAATACCTCCCCAACATCTATCCCAGGGATCTGTCTACACCCTTAGGCAACTAACCTCGCTTTAAAGCGAGTAACATTCCCATGTGCATCAATTTTAGTGAAGAATATCCAATGGACAGGAATAACTTTTTGTCCATGTGGTCTGTCCACATACTCTAGAACCTCATGGGTATCAAGGGAATCCATCTCTTCCCTCATTGCTTGTTGCCAAAAATCCCACTGAGGGGAGCATTGGGCTTCCCTCAGGTTAGATGGCACGTGAACCTTTCCCAGCTTGACATAAGGTACATTTTGTACCTTATGCTGAGACTCTGCAGTACTGTCAGCACTCCTGGGACTGTTGTTTTTATATTCCTCTGATCCTGGTTCCAGAATAAGGTACATTTTGTACCTTATGTTGAGATCCTGCAGTACAGCCAGAACTGCCAGAGCCCTCCCCAACTCTCTCTGTTGAACTGCCAGACTCATGCGCTCCACCATTACAATCTCTCACCTTTCTCAATGCAGGTGGAAGCAGCAGCTCTCTCTCTCTCCTGGACTCACACCTAGGTACACTACTCTGACTTTCCTGAGCTGCGCCTACTGTGTCAGGCTGCACCCCATAAGCATGACTGGTTCCCAGCTCAACTTGGCTACGTGCTTCCCCTGCTGCTGGCACTTCTAGCCCACTACTCTTCTCGCTAACATCTTCTCCAAGCATAGCCTCCCCTGTCTCAACCTGCCTCTGCAAATCAGGGAGACCTACCGAGGGTGGCTCACTCACAAGTACCTGGCCTGAGCCAGGGTCATGCATGGGGACCCCTACTGAGTCCCTCCTAGCCTGGCGCTGTTCATAACGCTGATCCCTTGTGAGGGTGGTTCCTGGGGGAAGTCTATGTTGAGACTTCCCCTGGAACCTGACCCCCTCCTGCATCTTCTGCAGTTTGTCCAGCTGCGAGTGCGCTTCAGCACCCCCCCGAGCTAACTTTTGAAGATGGCCCAGCACTGACCATGACTGCTGTGAGGTCTCTGAAGTGGCAGGGGAACCATCCTGGCTGCTGGGGGCTCCAGCCACAGGTCCGACTGAGCTCCTCAGCCTGCTGTGATCCTCTGGAGAGCTGGCAGTGGTAGCAGGAGATCCAGTGGGCTTGCACTCCACCACTTGGTCATCCTCTGCTTCCCAAAAATTCACGGGAATGGCTGTTGGTGAGCTGGGGACATTGGAATTGCCTCCCCTGCCCTGCGAGGACGCTCCTGAGAGCCATTGAGAGGATCCAGGTTGCACCTTAGACATACCCACTCTCTCCCCTTCTCTCAAATGCTCAAGGAATGTAACATCCCTGCTCTCTTTCCACACACCATTGCCTACGTACACTCTATAGGCCTTGGACTGTGGGCAATACCCAGTGAACATGCCTGGAATGGTCTTTGGTCCAAATACAGACCGTTGACCTGGGGGAATGTGAACATGTGCCACACAGCCCCAAGTGCGCAGGGAAGCAACATTAGGCTTTACCCATAGAACATCTCAGTAGGGGTCAGAGGCCTGCCTGTGGTGGGGCCCACGTTGTAAAGCAGGGTGGCAGACTCCAGTGCCTCCTTCCACAAGGAAGGGTCTGCTGCAGCGTGCACCAACAGGGTCCTTGTGCGCTCCTTCAGAGTCCGATTCATGCGCTCAGCAAGTCCATTTTGCTGAGGCGTGGATGGAGCTGAGGTCTCCATTTTAGTGCCCTGCTGAGCACAAAATTCTTTGAGCAGATGATTCAGAAATTCTGTCCCTCTATCAGATCTCACACACTTCACCACTTTCTCATGAAATGTCTCCCAGTACTTCAAGAGCTCAATGAGGGCCTTGGGAATGGCTTCTTTCGACTTCACTGCCAATGAGGCTATCAGATGGGATTTTTCATCAACAACAGTAACCCAAAAACGCTGTCCCGTGATTGCAGCTGGTGAAATGGGACCCACAGTGTCCACATGCACTCTATCTAACACACTCTCTGCAGGCCTAGAGGAAGCTGGAAAGGGGGGGCGAGAATGTTTCCCTTGTATACATGACTCACACTGGGGAGAACACTCTGAGCATGGAGCAAGGGACACATTGATCCCAGTGACCAGGTCTTCGTTGTCCAACCTTGTCATACTCTTAACCCCAGGATGCCCCAACCTTGCATGCCACATTAGTCGATCTGTACACACGTGCCCTTTCCTGGCATGATACGAGGCCACATGAGGACTGGACTGTGGCTGCGCATCATGCTGGCTCTTGACGGGACACACCCATTCTAAAAAAAACAGCCCTCGCTCTCTGGCTATCTTACCAGACCAGCCTGCTGGGCCTTTCATGGTCGTGTACCCACCTGCACTGTCAGTGAGGAATGATGCTCCATCCTGAATGGCTCCTGTGACAGAAATCAGATTAGTGTGTGCAGTGGGCACACACTGCACATTATGCAGCCAAAACACCTCTTGTCTGGCATTGACCAGACACACAGACGCAGTTGCAACTATCCCTCCTTTGGCATCAGAAGTGGCCAAATGAAGAGGGAGGGGTTGAGCATGCATGACTGGGTTGTGTAGTAAAGACAGATCATTTACAAGGTGCACCGATGCACCAATATCTATCAGCCACGAGGTACTGCAAGCCCCATGAGATGTAGGGGTAAGCACATTCAACGAAACGAACCTAGGCTCACCAGCACCTGGAGGAGGTGGTGGTGGGAGATGCCAGCCTGGGAAGAAGGGGAAGATAGTGGACACAGATCCAGGAGGATGTGAGGTTGACACGGGAGGGCCTCCTCTGGACTGGCCAGCATCCCACCAGCTGGCTTGTTGCTGAGGAGCTCCAGTGCCCCACCACGCAGCTGGGCCCGCACTTGCAGCTTGCATTGTGCCACGTAGAGCTTGCAGCCTCTTCAGTTCCAGGCAATTCCTCCAGAAATGTCCCGTCCCGTTGCAGAAGCGACACGCCAGTTCCTCCTTTGGCCTCCTGCCACGTCCAGACCCTCGCCCCCTGCCTCCAGCGTTGTGAGCAGAAGGGCCATAGGGGGCCTGACCATCAGCAGGTGCTCCAGCTCCCACTCCTGGTGCTGCTCCAGCGCCCGGTGCAGCTCCAGCGCCTTGGGGAGGCCCAGGGATTCCACCCTGAGCTGGCACGGCTGCTGCTGCTGCTGCCATAACTGCTGCAGCTGATGCTGTGACTTGCACTGACTCTGCCAACGGGATATCCTGGTACTCCAAGTTCTCAATGGCAGTGAGGATCGTCTCCAGCATGTTGTAGGGGTCTGACTTGGCGGAGGTAATTGCCCAAGCGTCGTTCTGCAAGACTGCAGGTAGTCCCTTATACATATACCTGCAGATCTGGCGGTCGCTCAGCTGATGGTTATTGGCCTCCAGGGAGGCGGCAATACTGATGACTCGGTGGCACCATTCTTGCACTGTCTCTCCCTTTACCATGCCTTGTTTGAGCCCCTTGATCCACTTCTCGTTGATTTCCCTGTCCTTCCCTCCAGTGCAGCGGTCTGCCATCCACTGAATGAAGTCAAAAGCGCTCCCCCGCTGTTTGACTTCGTCGTGCCACATGGACGGGACAGACTGCAAAATGAAATGTTTTACTGCTGCGTTCTCTGCGGTCTTAGGCATAGCTGTCTCCAACGCTCCCTTTTGCATTGCGCAAGACTCCAGCTCTTCACGCCAGGCACTGAAATTAGTGCGATCAGCCTTCAGCTGTGTAGACATCTTGGGATTGGAGGAGTTCATCGTGTATGCATACGAGCTGGCTGCAGTGCCTCCAGTGGTCTGTCCTGACTGTCCAGCTCCTGAGGAGGCCGTGCTGCCTCCTGCTGGTGTTGCCATAGTCTCTGTACTGCTGGGATTACTTTCAGAAACCTTGATTTGGGAACGAGTTTGAGGTCTGGTCATACACTTCACTTGCTCTCACAGCGTTCAGCCTGACACAGCTGGTTTAAGTATACCCTTCCGGCGTGCACCACAGCACTTTCAAGTATTCCACCCTTTCGAGGTCTAGCATGTACCCTTAATATGCAAGATATGCAAAATATTCTTCAGCAATTCAATTGCTTGACCACCCGGACCTACTGACGGTCTCACGACAACGACGACGGGTGATAATCTCAGGTCACTTCACGGAAAAAAAAAACTTCCCAAGATATTGAAGACTCTGTCCGTAGGCCTTCTGAGTGAATATCCAGTTGTTCCTTTTTTACTTCTTCTTGCCGTCAGGCGAGTCCGTGGAAAAACCCAGTACAGATGCATCCGATGATGCCATGCACTCCTGTCTGCCCTTGGCTCAGCTGGAAGGGCGTGGGCCCATAACCTGTAAAAGGTTATGGGCAGTGGCGTATCCTGTAAGCAAGCAGACAGGTCGTAAGTTCGTGCCTCTCCAGCTACAGTCCTTGACGACTGTCTGCTCTTTTAGACACATGCAACTGTATGAACAAGACTGGCATCCTTATGTGCCCAGTATCTTTCCAAACCAGTTCCGTTACACGTTGATCTGTCAATGAGCATCTACACACGGATAAGCTCCTGACGGCTGAAAGCAAGTACCTTCCTATACTCAATCAAGACTCCGTCCCTTAGCTGTTTGGGAGACTTGATTGTCCACTAAGATGGTTCACTTACAAACAAGCAATCAAACATGAACACATTACCAATACACATCCTGCGTCACCGCACCTGTAAGCAAGCAGACAGGTCGTAAGTTCGTGCCTCTCCAGCTACAGTCCTTGACGACTGTCTGCTCTTTTAGACACATGCAACTGTATGAACAAGACTGGCATCCTTATGTGCCCAGTATCTTTCCAAACCAGTTGCTCGACTATGCGGTGATCGCAGCTTTAATAGTCCTTTCACGCTAACGCGTAATCTAAATCAGATTGTACCTTATGTTCGAAATAGACCTCATCCGAACGTGTCTTGAGGTACCTTATGTGGATAGTGGACCCGTATCCTAATAATGTACATTTGAAGATCACCTAAAGCACAAGGCATTCTATAATGTATGTTCACAACTCAACATTCTGGAAATCGTTCCGGTCTCTTTCAACTTCGTTCCACAAATTTCTCGATATCGGAACGGAATTCTGTCGCGATCCATTCGAAACCATGGTACCCGTGCCACTAGTGGTGGGGTTGCAGCACCTCGAAAAACGAATAAGACACACGATCGCCGGGAAACGCCATTGGGATGTCGACATGGTAAACGCCCATCCGACCATATTGCTTCAGTGGTGCATCAGGAACGGATTTCCTCACGCCGCATTGTCGGACTATGTGAATGACAGAGAGGCGAAGTTGTCGAACCTCATGCACGCCACGGGCATGGACAGAGAGGACGCGAAGCGTCACGTGTTGAAATTCGTGAACTCGAGCGGCAAGGTCGCGAAGACATTACCCTCGTGGTTCAAGGAACTCGCAAGGGAGCTGTGTCGAATTCGCGAAGCCGTATGGGAGTTGAATGAAGACATGAGACCGTATGCCGACAGATCGAAAGGCAATGAAAACGGTAGTTTCCTGAACCTCGTCCTATGTACGATTGAAAACAAGTGTCTCTTGAAGCTCGTCGAGTTTCCGGAGAGCAAGAAGTTCACAGTGTCAGTGCTGATTTTCGACGGGTGTATGCATATGGTTGAGAAGGGGAAGGACGAACTCACGGATGACGTCTTGGCGGAGGCCCAAGAGTGCAAAGACGGGATATTCCATTCCTCTCTTGATCAAACCCATGGACCAGGGATTCACAAAGGAGCAGTTGGACGCCGAGCCAGGTGGGGTTCAGAAGATAGACGAGCGGGCCATGTTGGTGCTCACCAGTCCCGTGGGTGATTTCAGCTTTTGCGCAGGTGGTGGCAGCCATGGGGGAGGGGAGGTTCGTCCGCAGTGACTCGGGCTGGTTTTGGTGGGACGAAAGGACGGGGAGGTTGGGGAGAGATAGCATCCAAGTGCAACTGGGACGATTCATATCGCGCGAGGTTCGAGCGGAGTACGTCAGGGCTCTACGACTGTACGACGAGGCCCCACCCGCCATCAAAGCCGATATACCCGTTCCCCACGAGAAAGCACTCCGCTCGGCACCAGACCTCCTTCTGAGCAAGGTCAAAAAGGTTCACATCATATGTGAGTGCTCGAAACAAGACGGGATGTACGAACCGAAATTCGAGGAGAGGTTCGATGCCGACCCTTATCTCATGGCTTTTGACAACGGGCTGTGGGACGCTCACCAGATGAAATTCAGGCCCATCGAGAAGAACGATTATATATCCCACAAGACGGGGTACGAATATAACCCTCACGTCTCGACCGAGGATGTCAGACGAATCATACGAGGGATGTTCGAGGACGACGGCACCTTGATCTCGCTTATCGAGGTGCTCGCAGCGTCGATGTTCGGGGGAAATCGAGAAGAGATATTCATGATTCTTCAAGGAGCTGGCCGAAACGGCAAGGGCCTTATGCTGGATCTGGTGATAAAGACGTTCGGTGAAGACTACACAGGGTCGATCAAAGAGTCTTATTACACCACGTATGAACGACACAGTGAGTCTGGAACGCCCATGCTTCTCGACTTGAGAGGCAAGCGTCTAGGCATCACGGACGAAACGACAGACGAGGCGAAATTCATAACCCGAACAATGAAGAGGGACACGGGGGGCGGGATGGTGAAAGGTCGAGCGCTGTACAGCAACACCGTAATGGAATTCCGTCTCTTTTACACTCCGCTCCTATCGACGAACTACGAGATCCTATGGACCGATGTGGATGTGGGGCTCATTAAGCGAGCCGTCAAGATCAACTTCGAAGTCCCCTTTTTCTTCGGCAAAGTCGGTGATAGGGATTATGACCCGAACAACCCACTACACAAGCTGGCCGACCTCACCTTGAATGACCGGGTGAAAAACGATGTCTCTCTGCGGCAAGCCTTTGCGAACCTCATCATCGAGACCTACAAAGCGTACAAGGAACGTGGACACCTTATACTGACTGATACGGTGAGGGCAACCACGGAAGAATACACCGCAAACCTCAACCCTGCTCTACAGTGGGCGAACCAGAACCTGGAAAAAGGAACCCAAAACACCGCTACGCCTGTGAAAAAAGCATACGAAAGGTTCCTCGAAGACACTGGTACAGTTGGTATAAGTTTGACCAAATTCACGAGGCTCCTCAAAACTAATCGGACGATCAAGAGGAAAAACGTCGAGGGATCCAAACAGAGTGCGCTGATCGGATGGAAGCTCATAGGTGATATCTAGTACATCTCACGCGTGACCGAGAGGCGCGAACATGATTTTCCGAATCGCGTTATGTCTCAACCGCTCGACCTCTTGCCTGTAGTGAGCGGAGACCATTGCTTTGTGCTCATGGGAAACGACCCGTGCAGCCTTCTTGTAGTCCCTCGTTGGCTTAATGACGACCTCCTCGTCATCAGTGCTTGAATCATCCGACGAGCTACTCACGTGCACGGATTTCTTGATTTCTTCAGCGCCTTCTCCCTTTGTTTCAATTGAAGCACTCGCTCCGTATCTTGAAGCGCCTTTTCTTGTTTCTGGAACTCTCGTTCTTTCCGCGCAAGCTCGGCTTTCTCTTTTCTGGCCTTGGCCTGTAGAGCTTTCTGGCGGTTCGCGTGAAGGGCGGCTACTCGTTTTTCGATCACATCTTGCGATGCTCGTTTTCTGGTATTGACCGTCGTAGACCCCGCTTGACCCAGCTTGACCGTCGTGATGGGTTGCTCTACCGTATCTTCAGTGTCGCTGTCGCTGGATGACGACATATCGAGCATCGAGCGTGTCATGTATCCCTTATGACAGAAAATGTTTTGGACTCTGTAAGTATGGGGGTTTTCATTTCAGAAGACAAATCCCGTGATACAGTAGAAACGGCCAAAGGATGCGAAAACAATGGTTACAAGTTGTTTGGGCTCCACCTCAGTACCCGTCCAGTCCGGCCCGGTCCTTCCTCTGCCAAAACCTTGTTCCTTTTCTAAGTGTCCCCCCCTCCATCGCCAATGCGCCTTGTCAAGTAAGTGGTCACTCCCTTGGCGCGTGAAGCAGCTACTTCTTGGCGTGGAGGACCATAACGCACGAAGGGACCCTCATGGAGTTCCAAATCCTCGTGGTCCGGTCATTTTCCCATAACACGCGACTATTCCTGTTACACCCTCCCCCCCTTAGCTTGGACGTCACGTCCAAGAGGGAGACTCACTCTAAACAACTACACTACGCACCTAACACACTTGGCAGAGGTACGGTCCTGTCACGTCCTGTCCGCGGGTACTAGTCTGGCGTCCCCAGCCCAATGCCATACCTCTGTCCATCATGAATTCGCCCGTCCTGTCCAATAGGAATTTGTAAAACTTCTGAGTTCGCACTAGTAGGAAAAACGCTCTTACTCCGATCTTATTCCGATCGCGTTTTCTGATTCCGACTCGATTCAGATCGGGCGTTCGGATCAGACCAATTTAAGACGCGTGAAGAGTTGTCCCCAAAAGGCCTACTTCTTGAAAAGGTAATGCAGCGCAATTATCGGATTGGGGTCCATTACTCATCCCATTGCATGTTACATGGCAGTTGTGATCTGCTGTGCCCAATTTGTGGGCGTTGTCCTGTGATATTGGAATTCAGAACCATTTCAGAACATCCTTAAAACGGTCTAATACTCAATGGAATTCCAATGTGGCACACTCAAGAAGCTCAGACGCCCTCATTCAACGGTAATTGCGAATATGAAGTGTGTTATAAGGCATTGTACGTGCTTTCTTGGGGGAGTAAACGGATACGGTGCAAACTAAGCTAAAATGCCCAACATTCCACCTGTTCAGCCAGTTCTACAGCAAAGCTGTGTTCAGGAACGAAGCAAATGACCACGCGGAGAGGCATAAGTTAATGCCATAAGATTCAAACAGGTAGAGACCGAGGGGGCAGTGCAAAGTGGGGTAGACTAAAGATCAACAGTCGGAGATTGTGTGGGTGAGCATGTGTGAGAGTGAGAATCGTGGTAATCACTCGCACCTTGTCGGTAATGCGTCAAGGACCTGAAGTCAAGGCCTTTGCCGTTGATGGAGTTACAATTGAAGGTCATAATCTAGTATGTCACACATTTCGTACTTCAAGACTGTTTTATTGTATTGCCCTCAAAGATTGTACAACTCCTAATGTACAAAAATAGTAGAGCAGTACGCTGACTCGGACCGAATCTCCTGAGAATCTCCGTCGGAAGCATACAGCCGTTTGTTTAGTTCGCAGTCAGCATTTAGCTTTATATCATGGCATGGCTAACACTCTCATGCTTTATCCCAGGTCGTTCTATGCCTGTTGGCACTTACATTGCTCCGAACGCCGGGGACTCTTCATTTGCATTCCGATGCTCGCGCATGGCCCCATAGCGTTTCAAGGTGAGTTCACCTTGCTTCGTGTTGCGTTGCTCTCAGTATGTTTCTGTTGCTCTTTGTATATCACTTTACTGTTGGCAGCTTTAGATCTCTTGCTCTTTCGAAAGAATTCTGTCATGGGGCGTCGCATGGAATTTTCTTTTAATGGGAGGCTACGGAGTAAATATGGTCTTGAGTTGCGGCGTGTAATGGTGCTAATACTGTTCTAGAAATCAATGCAGGGCAGTCACAAAGGTGTTGTGTGCAGGGGCTTGTTCACTTCTTGCTGCAACACATGTAATCGAAACAACTCCATGACATCCGGGGAAAGGAAGCGCAAGCAGTTAACTCTTCCTCAAACCTTTGTACGTTTTCACAAAGTGTCCCAATCTCCTGTCTATGTCTGTGGGCCCGCAGATAAGGCGAGCTGTTCCCCATCACAGAAGTTTTGTT